>JARHVA010001945.1:1467500-1717500 GCA_037957365.1 Torreya grandis
ATCTTGTATGCTTGTCTTATATTTTTTAAGTTTTTTGGATTTTGTTAAGGTGCATAGTTGCTTAATCTTGGTCTAGAAGGTTTTTTTGTTTTGTTTTAGGTACCATTTATAGAGTTTTTGAGTTGTTTTATATTTCTTTCAAAATTGTGGGTTCATTCACATACCAAAGGGTTTGAGCCAAACTTTGACGATTTCATTCTAGCTAATTTTTGGGATTTTTATAGTTCTATCTGTTTGGTTTTTAATCTTTTAAATTTTTTTTACTTGTTATCATTTAGATTTTGTCATTTTCTTATTTCTATTTTGATATGTTTTCTATATTTTTTAGAACAAGGCTTTTGTAGTGAAAAATGACAAATTCATTAAGTACTTTGATGGGTTTTTACAAACTTTAGTGGTTTCATCCCTCATAATGATAATTTTATTTGTAGTTCATATCTATTTTTTCTTTCTAGTTTATCTTACCAATCTATTGGTTTATCTTACTCATTTATCATTTTGACATATCCTATTTCTTTTATCTTCTTCTCATTTCTTGTTTTAACTATTTTTGTGTCTTTTGTAGAATAATGAGATCATTAAACAAAGAATGAATTTGCAAAAAAATTTAGTAGGTTTGCATAAAAAATCAATAATTTTTCATCAAATTTAAGTGATTTTATAACATACTTTGGTGGTTTTGTGAGACAATTATTTTCTATTTTATGTATCTTCTGTATCTATTTTTGAATTTATATGTATTCATCATTTTATGAATAATGAATTTGTGACTATGTAAAAACAATTTTTTTCTAAAGCATTGATTTTCCTTATTTACTCTTTCTTTTTTATTTATTTGGCTAACTTATAGGTTTTTCAGATAACTAACAATGATTTTTTGTAGGACGTAAACCAAAGGATTAAAATTTAACCAAAAATAATTTTTCATTGTTGTGTTAATAGTTGATTTCATTTCAATTTTTTGATTAGTTATTTAAGTAGTAATTAATTAATTTAATTTCTTATAAACTTGTTTGTTTGTATTATAAGATATTGCATATGCTCTTTCATCATGTCACATTGGTGATGATCTTTGGAAATAAAAAATAATTCTTATATTTTTATGTTATTTGAGCTATTTTTATGTATGCTTTTTCTTTACATCACACTAATGATGATCTTTAGAAATACCACCATGTGGTAGGCCAAACCTATTGAAAATATTTTTATTGATGTCAAAGGTCTAGCATTATTGGTGATAAAGGCCCCATTATATTTAATGATGTTTTTAATATTCCTATCTTGGTTAATGTGTGTTAATATTTATTTAATATTAATGAATATATTTTTGTTTGCATATAAGTTAAAAGAGAGCCCAGGGAAAAGTCAAAGAGTCACGTGGTAAAAGATGAAAGAGTAATGGGATGCATTTTCTCATGAAGAGTCATCTTGAGGAATTCCAAGAGTCACCATGTGAAGACAAAAGAGGTATGGTGTATTTTTCTATGAAGAGACACTTTAAGGAATATAAAAAGTCACCAAGATAAAGACAAAAGAGGAAAGGATATTTTTGCTTATGAAGGGTCACCATATGACTTTTCAAATGTAAGGATATGAAGGGTCATGCAAGTTTGGTGCCATTTTCCATGAGGATTGAAGAGTCACAAAGGGTGAATGCCAAAGGTCTTTTGGAAAGCTATAAATAAAGTCTTGAGAAGCCATTTGTAATATGAAAGAGAATGCATAGTTTGTATTTATTTTCAAAGAGAGAAAAGTAGGAGATATTGTAGAGTTATATCATTTGTTGAGTCACCAACATTGAGAGATAGTTATGTTTTATATACAATAGGGGTTGGTGCTCCTGTGGGTTGGTGCTCACAAATATTTGCAAGGGGTTGGTGCTCCTATGGGTTAGTGCTCATAAATAGTTGTTGTGTTGATACTCAACAAAGGGGTTGATGCTCCTACAAGTTCATGCTTACAAAATTTATATTTTGAGTTGGTACTCATTCATATACTTGAGATTGTTCTTCATGGTTTTTCCCACTTTGGGTTTCCACATAAAAATCTAGTGTCTCTCTCTCTTTTATGTGTTACAGATTATTGTTTCAATTTTATTACATATCTTGAATGTGTGATTAAGTGGTTAAATAAAAGAAATTAGATTAAGTAAAAAGATATATAATATACTGATTCACCCCCCTCTCAGTATACTTCATGCTTAATAATTAGTATCAGAGTAGGTTCCTTTTAAATTTTTTTTATAACTTGAAGGTAGATTGGGAAAACATGATGGCTGGATCACATGAAAGATTTTCTATAAATAAGACACCTTTGTTTGATGGGACGAATTATATTTTTTAGAGCATAAAAATGAAGACTTATTTGATGGCCCTTGGATTTGACATATGGCAAGTAGTGGTGGAGGAATATGAAGAGCCACAAATACTTGTAATTACTTCAGTAGAAAAGAAGGTAAGTGAAAATAATGCTAAAGCTTTAAATGCTATTTTATGTGGTTTATGTGAATCAGAATTTGTTAAATTTATGCAATATAAATCTGCTCATAAAACTTGGGTAAAACTTGAGAATATTTACAAAGATGATGGAAAGGTTCAATAAGCTAAGCTTCAAAATTTTAGAAGATAGTTTGAGAATTTGAAAATGTAAGAAGAGTAAAATATAGCAAGTTATTTTTTGTGGTTGATCAAATAGTTAATTAGATTCAAAGTCTTGGAGAAAATTTAGAAGAATCAACTGTGGTTCAAAAAGTTTTGAGATCTCTACCATTGAGATATGATGCAAAATTTTTAGCAATTGAAGAGATGAATAGTTTAGCCAAGTTAAAAAAAGAAGAGCTTCATGGTATTCTTATGGCATATGAGATGTGGATTGAAAAAGATAAACTCTTAAAAAGAGAAGTTGCTTTCAAGATATCAAATAAAGAGAAGGCTAAGATTCAAGAATCAAGTAATAGTTCTAGAGATGATGAAGATGACAATGGAGCTCTTTTTATTTGTAATATAAAAAAGGCACAAATAAATATTAAAGAAAATTACCTTTTAAATGTTTTAATTATGGAAAGATTGGGTATTTTGTAACTCAATTTCCAAATAAGGGTAATGATAACAATGAACAAGAAAATTCTATATACAAGAAGAATTTTAAAAGTAAATTCAAGAAGGGATTTGAGAATAAGAGTTTGTATTCTAAAGATCCTAGCTCAGCCGAAGATAGTGGAGTCAGTGATTCAAAAGAAGAAGAGATTCTATTCATGGCCATACATGAAGATGCCTCTATAAGCAAAAGTACAAATGATCAAAAAGAAGAATAGGATGAAGCCGAAGTGAATCTAGAAGGAGAAATCATTTGTACCTTAGAAGAGTTAAAATCTCTTGAAAATAAAAATTGAAGATTAAAACTCCAGATCAAAGAAAAAGAAAATAAGTCAAAGGAAATAATTAAAAATCTACAAGCACACTTTGAAGAAT
The DNA here is from genome assembly GCA_037957365.1 of Torreya grandis. Taxonomy (NCBI): domain Eukaryota; kingdom Viridiplantae; phylum Streptophyta; class Pinopsida; order Cupressales; family Taxaceae; genus Torreya; species Torreya grandis. The sequence continues at coordinate 1,470,971 of JARHVA010001945.1, forward strand.
CTAAGAAGAATGAAGAAGATCCAATGATACCATTGAAAATAGTAAGTAAATAATGTGAAAGGTATGTTATTGAAATTGCTTCTTTAAAAGTAGATTTTGAGAAAACAAATAAAGCAATCAATGATAAAATAATCAATGATTCAAAATTTGAGAACAACACTAATATGTTGAATAAGATATTAGAAAATCAAAGATTGATATCAGATAAAATAGATATTAGATTTGAAAAAGAGAAAGAGGAGGTCACTAATTTCATAGACAAGGAAAAATAAAAGAGCTATGCTAAAGATCTTACAAAAAAAGAAATAAAAAGGGAAGAAGTTAAAAATACAGAGGATATCTCAAATAAAAAAGGTTGAAAGGAAAAGAGCTACAAAAGGCAATTAGGTCAGAGATACACAAACATGTCCTATTTTTATGGTTACTATTTTTATTGTAATGGATATAGTCATAATAAAATAGAATGTCAAAAAAGGGCTAACAATTTTAGAAATACAGAGAAGAAAAATCATACAGAGTCAAGTAGAAGCCACAACTCTTTTGCTCCTCTATCAAGATTTAATGAAGAGGCCATAATATTTTACAAGTGAAAAATATTTAGACATATATCTCAGTACTGTAGAGGCATGTTTGAGTCAGTCAAGAAGGACCAAAGTTTTAAGGCACTATTCATCAAGAAGAAAGTTTAGACAGGTTCATGGCAAAAGAAACAACTTAAAAAATCTATGTTGGTATAGACAACTTTGCATGCAATAAATGAAGAAAATCCATGGTTTATTGATAGTGGATGTTTGAGGCACACGATAAGAGATAAGAGCAATTTCATAATCTTGACGAAGATCAATAGTGGCATAGTGAAATTCAGAGATAATACTACTATCAAAATTGCTGGAAAAAGTACACTAAGTTTGGATAATGATAGAACTAAAACTAAATATTTTTGTATGTAGAAGGTCTTAAGCATAATATTTTGAAATTCAAATGTGTGATCATGGGCACATACTAAAGTTTTACGTAGAAGGTTGTGAAATTAGAAGAAAAAATTCAGATATGTTGGTTGTAGATGCTTAGAAAAAAGGCAATAATTTGTATATGCTATCATATATCAAAGGTCAAAGATGTTCTTTGAATTAAATTGAAGAAAGTTGGATATGGCACAAGAGATGGGGGCATATTAATTTTGATAATCTTATCAAAATTAGTAAGAAACAAGCAATCAAAAATATTTCAAAGATTACAAAGCCATCCGACATGCTTTGTGAACCTTGTCAGCATGGTAAGCAGGCTAGAAGGTGGTTCAAAACAAAAGAGTACTCAACCACTCAGATGCTAGATCTTGTTCACATTGATCTATGTGGACCTATGATAACTCAAATTACTCAAGGTGAGAAGTATTTTATGTTGCTTATTGATTATTTTTTATGTATGACTTGGGTAATATTTTTAAGGAAAAAATTAGAAGCTTTCAGATATTTCAAGGCATTCAAAGCATTAGTTGAGAATGAAACCAATTTGAAGATTAAATGTCTAAGATCAGATAAAGGAGGAGAATTCATGTCAGGTCAATTTATTGAGTTTTTAAAGACCATGGAATAAAGAGACATTATTCAGTAGCCATAACTCCACAACAAAATGGAGTAGTTAAACAAAAAAATAGAATAGTTCAGGAGATGGTAAGGACAATGCTAAAAGAATCTAAGATAGCAGATAAATATTAGAAAGAGGTAGTTTCTACAGAAGTATATATTCATAATATAGCATTATTGAGATTCAATAGTGACAAGACTCTTTATGAGCTATGGAAAGACAAACAAACAACAAATGATTATTTTAGAGTTTTTGGTAGCATATGCTTCATAAAGAGAATCAATGAAAAAATTGATAAGTTTGAATTTAGAGAAGATGAAGGTATATTTCTTAGTTATTTTTTCAAAAGTAAAGCTTATAAATGTTATAACAAAATAACCAAGAAAATTATTGAAAGTGTAAGTGTCAGGATAGAAGAAGATGGAGCACAAAGAATCAATGATCCAGTAGACATTCTTAAAATCATTGAAGAGGAATATTTTGAAGAATCAGATGAAGATGAGGAGAAAAAGGACACCAAAATTTTATCCAAATATGTTTAGAGAAATCATAATGAAAGTAACATGATCGGGGACATAAATGAAATAATTTGCACTATAAGAATGATGGTAAGTGAATTTGAGCAAGTTAATTTCTTTTTGTTATCCAAAATTTAGCCTACAACTTTTTTAGAAGCTAGACATGATAAGCATTGGGTTAAGGCTATGGATAAAGAATTAAATCAGATAGAAAAGAATGATACTTGAGAATTAGTGCCTAGACTAAAAGATTATAATGTGATAGAAACAAAATGGGTTTATAGAAATAAGTTGAATGAAAATGGAGAAGTGAATAGAAGTAAAGAAAGATTAGTATGTAAAGGATATGCTCAGATTGAGGGAATAGATTTTGAAGAAACTTTTCACCAGTGGTAAGGTTAGAGTCTATTAAAATATTTCTTTCATATGCAGTGTTTAAAATTTTTAAAGTGTTTCAGATGGATGTCAAATTTGCCTTCTTGAATAAGAATTTATAAGAAGAGGTCTACATTGAGCAGTCTGAGGGATTTATTCTCTCAAATATTAGTATCCATGTATGTATATTTAAAAAAATATTATATAGATTGAAACAAGCTCCCAGATCTTGGTATGCAAGACTTGATAAGTACCTACAAAATCAAGGTTTTAAGAGAGGATTTACTGATAGTAATCTCTACATTAAAATAGAAGGTGAACATCAATTGATTGTTGTGATATATTCTAATGACATAATTTTTAGAGGAAATATTGAAAATATGACAAAAGATTTTTTTCATAATATGCAAAAAAAAATTAGAGATGCCTATACTTGGAGAATTGTCATTTTTTAAGATTGCAAATATTTCAGTTAGATAAAAAAAAATTTATATCTCAAAGTAAATATGCCAAGGAAATGTTGAAAAAATTTGATTTTGAGGATTATGCACTAATTGGCACACCAATGTGTATAGAAAATAAGGTGAGCAAGGATGAAGATTCACCTATTACAGATCAATCTTTGTATAGATCTATGATTGGTAGTCTTTTATATTTGATAGCATTGAGACCAGACATCATGCATGTAGTAGGTATGGTTGTAAGATATCAGTCATCTCCAAAAGATATTCATGTTTAGTTAGTGAAGAGAATATTCAGATATATCAAAGAGACATTCAATTACATATTATGGTATTCTACAGACAAAGATTTCACTTTAGTTGCTTATACAGATTCAGATTAGGTAGAGTGCTTGGATGATAGAAAGAGTACAAGTGGAGGAGCTTATTTCTTGGTGATAGCTTAGTATCATGGCTAAGCAAAAACCAAATTTAGTATCACTTTCTACAGCTAAAACAAAACATATTGCAATGCTTTTGTGTTATACTCAAGTACTTTGGATGAAGCAAACTTTAGAAGATATCAAGGTAAAATATGATGAATCTATTTCTATTTTTTGTGACAACACAAGTGTTATTAATATTTCAAAGAATCTAGTAATGCATTCAAGAAAAAAATATATTCCCATTAGATATCACTTCTTGAGTAGGTTGGAGATCAATAGGTTAAGATGGAATATATCAGTACTACAAAGTAGATTGCATATATTTTCACAAAGGCAATATCAAAAGACACATTTGAGTATCTGTGAGAGAAATTGGGAGTAATTTCTTTTACTTCCTACCATTGAAGTTTAGCATCAGTTGAGGGGGAGCTAAGTGTTAGATCCAGGTAGGCTCTTTGCCATTGATGTCAAAGGGGGAGAATAACATGTACAAGTACAAGTGTAGAAATAGGTACATGGAACATGTATAGGTTGCTACAATAAAAGGGAGTTATTGTATGTTTTTTAGATGGTAGAATGTGAAAGTTTTATGATGTGATAGTTTCAGTTTGAGGTTACCATCAATGACAAAGGGGGATATTGTTGAAAATATTAGCACTGATATCAAAGGTCTAGCATTATTAGTGATAGAGGCCCCATTAAATTTGATGGTGTTTTTAATATTCATATCTTGGCTAATATATGTTAATATTTATTTAATATTAATGAGTATATTTTTAATTGCATATAATTCAAAAGAGGGCCCATAGATAAGTCAAAGAGTCATAGGGTAAAAGACGAAAGAGAAATGGGATGCATTTTCTCATGAAAAGTCATTTTGAGGAATTCCAAGAGTCACCATGTGAAGACAAAAGAGGTATGGCACATTTTTCTATGAAGGGACACTTTAAGGAATACAAAAAGTTACCAAGATAAAGAGAAAAGAGGAAAGGACATTTTTGCTTATGAAGGGTCACTATATGACTTTTCAAATGCAAGGATACGAAGGGTCATGCAAGTTTGGTGCCATTTTCCATGAGGATTGAAGAGTCACAAAGGGTGAATGCCAAAGATCTTTTAGAAAGTTATAAATAAAGTCTTGAGAAGCCATTTTTAATATGCAATGGAGTGCATGGTTTGTATTTGTTTTCGAAGAGATAAAATTAAGATATATTTTAGAGTTCTATCATTTTTTGAGTAAACAACATTTAGAGATAGTTATATTTTATACACAAGAGGGGTTGGTGCTCAAAAATAGTTTCTATGTTGGTGCTCGGCAAAGGGGTTGGTGCTCTTGCAAGTTGGTACTTGCAAACTTTGTATTTTCAGTTGGTGCTCATTCATATACTTGAGATTGTTCTCTGTGGTTTTTCCCACTTTGGGTTTCCACATAAAAATATGGTGTCTCTCTCTTGTGTGGTGAAAATTATTATTTCAATTTTATTGCATATCTTAAATGTGTGATTAAGTGGTTAAAGAAAATAAATCAGATTAATTAAAAAGATATATAATATACTAATTCACCCCCCCTCTCAGTATATTTTGTGCTTAACAAAACCCCATGTACTGGAGGGTATATAAATTGAAGATCAAAATTTTTAATTGCCTAAGTGGTTTTGTGTTTTAAGCACACTTGACATGAGAGGGTTTCATCTTCAAATAATTAGGGTTTCAACATCTACCTTGAAGTTTGATTTTCTAAGGACACTCTATTGAAATCCTATGGATGGATTGGGCACATAGGGAATAATTTTTTTTGAGCAGTCTTTTAATCAACTTATTCCATGGTATTAACCCTCATCTTATTGAAAGGTATATAAAATATATCCCTTAGTTGAACTTTTAAAAAACCATAAGCCTTAAGAAGCCATTCAACTATTTGAATTGAAGTGTATTGGAAAGTGTTTGGCTCTGGGAAGTTACTCTCAACTTATCCTCAAAATTGAGTTTAGTGAATTATGGGTATAGTTCTACCTCCATAGTGATATGAAACATTGGGAAGACACTTTATAATAAATAAGACAATATACATGAGAGCCTACAAGTCATTCAAGTACCTTGCCTATATTTTATCCTTTTATGTGATTTACATGTTTTTTAAGTTAGTTAGATATTGTGTGATATATTTACTTCTATCCTTGTGACAAAACTAATAATTAAAAGATTTTTATGTTTTGAAAACCAAAGTTTGTATTTTAAAACAAAATCCAAGTCCTTAATTTACAAATAAAAGTTTTAATCAAGAGAAATTTATCTAAAGAAATCCAAGACCAAGTAATTCAAATATTGTAAGACAATTGTATTTTTAGTTTGGAGTCGTATACCTTTTGAGTCAAGTACAACATTTAAACAATATCTCCAATCACTAAGAATCAAGCCTATTTAAAAATCTTCAATATGATATTAAAAGAGAATAACCCTTTGGAAATGATCCTTTCCATTTTGGGGATCAAGAAAAATACTTTGAGGTTAATAATAATGATAAAAAACCCTACTAAGATGAATATGAATATGATCTTAATCTACCTAAGGACCCACCAACCGAAGTTATTGATTATCTCCTAGAAAAAAAATGAAGTATTATTATACCTCTTAGGTTGAGCTAAGTTTTCACCTAATTTTGATCCCAAATACTTTTCTCTCTTAATAATTAAGAAATATGTAGCACACCCTATGCATGATCAAGGGAAATCTAGTGAATCTTTAGAAAAAAACAAGGCCATCATACAACCATCAAATGATTTTTTTTGAAAATGATTCCCATATTCATGTGGATAAGGGAAATTAGTTATAGATGACACATCCCCAAAAAACCATGTCTTTAGCCTTATATACCATATCAAATAGTTATCAAAAGAACTAGATGACCTTCAATACAATTCATCTAACAATACTTCACATCCAACAATAACCAAATCAAATAATCCAAATCAAAGTCAAAATCAAAATCAACATCCCAATCAAAATTAATATCAAAATCAACATTCCAATCAAAATCAGTATCAAAATCAAGGTTCTAATCAAAATCAAAATCAAAATCAAAATCAAAATCAAAATCAAAATCAAAATTAGAATCCCAATCAAAATCAACAAACCAATCAAAATCCAATTCAAAATCAATATCAAAATCAAAATTAATATCAAAGTCAAAATTAAAATATATATTTAAATCAAAATCAAAACCAAATGCAATCATCATCTTGGCCACTGAAAGACATAGAGTTTGAAAAATAATGGATAAACATGAAGGATTAATTACAAGGATTGTAATATGTAAGTGTAGATACTAAAATTGAATATCTAGTATCTCGATACTGTACATTTAAAAAATATCAACTTAGGATCTTCCCCTCAATTCTATACCTTTTTGATACTTAATGGCTCATGTTCACATCTCATTATGCTTGAATTCTTATCTCTTAGTCTAATCCATATCATTCTGATGACCCTAGTATCCTGCACTGCACATAAATCTTAAAACATCATTCATTGTTAGTTGTATATCCAGACCTATTTTATAGCCCTCTGGACACTACTAGCCATAGAGGGCCCATATCCTTATTTAATGTTCATTATTTAAAATTTATCCAAACTAAAAATTATTTAAAACCTATGGGTTGGCCTATTTGTCTTATTGAACCCTACCATGATATATTTACAAAAATTATAGTATAAATATAAGTATAAGCCTTCTCATTGATCATTTAGAAAATACCAAGCAAGTACCTACTGACAATCATTTAATCAATCACATAGCTAAGTTACTCTTCCCTATTTGTCTTTATTTATTTATCTATCATAGTTTTAGTCACATAAAAATTATAAAGCATTTGAAGAGAATCCCATGAGTGATATTTGTCAAATTATAAGTTTAATCACTACATGCATATTCATATAGTATATTTTACTCCTTTGAATGCACACTCCCACACACAGGGGAGAAATACATAAGTCTAAGGCCCTTAGAGTATTGACTATGTAGAAAATAGTTACTGATAAAGGGGTAATTTAGGTAAGCTTGACACTATGAGCTTACTAACCCATTTCTAACAAAATCATTATAAAGGTGAGGAAAGGTGAAGAGATAAGGTTTGATCAATTATCAAAGAGTGATAACCTATATCTAAAAGATGAATTAAAAAAATGTGATTAAAAAATCATAATATGGAATTAGGTTGCATTAATATCTAGTCATTATTTTGTACTGAAAACTTGCATCATATTTAGACACTAATATCAATGTCAGTGTCCAAACTTGATGCTAGTTTCTATGGCTACAAAAGCATAATTTATAGAATATAATGAGTGATCCATAATATTGATCTGATGTAATTTCCAATTATTTATAGTCCATATCTTCTTGTGAATAATAAACCTGACTAAGATCATTTTTCTTTGGTATTACAATCAATTGATGATATTTTGAATTTAGTAGTTTCTATTTTTAACATATTTCAATATTATAATTTAGAATATCCATTTTTTTGAATTTGAAATTAATTACCCTACTATGGATTAGTTTATCACCCTTGTGCTTGAACTATTTTTATATTATTAACCCTATCCCCATACATATCAAAATTTTAGGTTAAACATTTGGTGAACCCTACCCCTGAGCCTTCCATGCACATCTTAACTTGTTCTAGGGTTTTCATCCTTCTAGGGTTTCATCTTGTTGTGATTTATTTTTATATCTAAAACTTTACCCTAGTGTTTTACACTCATATTGTTTCCAAGGTTTCATGCTCACATAATTGAAATTTATTCTTCCTTGATTGGCAAATTTAGGCTTCCTAAAAACTTAGGTTTGTATACTCAAAAACCTTTTTTTGTTTGCCTAAATTTTGTATGGATTTTTTTATTTTTACAATTTAATAATTTTAGTAAATATTGACATACAAGGTTAATGGTGTATCTATATTTAAATTCATTTCCATATTTCATAAAAAATAATATTTTATTCAGAAACTTATTTTTGATCTTTAAAATATTTTTCTTATTTATATAAATTGCTAATTCTTTATTAGGAATATCATAGAGTTTTTATTGTGAAACATCCCATATTGTTTGGATTATTTATAATTCATAAATTTATTTTAAAAATACCATTTCAATAATCATAAACCTATTTTCATTTGTCAAAATTATGTACATATTTTTCAAAAATTTCAATTTACTATGTTTAGTACATCTCAAGATACAAGGTGAAAAGGATAATTATTTTTCCCTATTTTTTTGGGTTTTACATATTTGTTACGTTTTGTGAAAAAAATTTCTCATATTTATAAAATAAAAATCTAATATTCTAAAATTTTTATATACTTATTATGCAAAGCCTGGCTCACCCTAAGATTTTTAGTGTTTCAGGGTTTCAGATCGTAGTAATTATTCAGTTCCAACTTTTTCTATCATGTTGGATTGTTTTTAGATTTTTTGTCTCTCTTATATTGTTCTCATCTCTATATTTAGACCATTTAAGATGGATAAAAAGGAACCTCTTCCTCATCTTAAATGTAAGGAGGGTGATAACTACCATCCATCTAATTAGGTCCATGCTATCACTACTTCAAGGGATAAAGTGGCCCATTCTATGGTTTTAAATGTTGATAATAAATATGTCTTTATTCAAACCTCTCCACCTCCCACATCTCTTTTAAATTATAGGTGTATGCATATTCAATTAGAATTACCTAGGGTTTGTGATTATTAATCTTTAAAAGAGCAAAACATCACTATGAGAAAGTTAATAGAAGAGTTACAAAATCAAAATTAATATTTTAGTTTAAATATCACATCATTGGAAAATCATATTGATTACTCACATAATCCAAAATATTCTAGTGTTAATCATGTGTTTGCATGTTCATCTAAAAATGTTATACCTAACAAGGTATAATTTTTAAATGAAAAGCTAAAACATAATACATCTAAAATAAATGATTCAAAAAGTGAACAATTGGATATTAAGATTCCATGTGAAATCATAAGGGAAATGATTTACAACAAAGTGATCAAATTAAATCCTATAAGGATATCCATGTACTATTGTGCATATCATAGAACACATGGTCTTCATATAGATTATTATTTTGTATTTAAGAATAAAATTCAAAGTCTTTAAGATAGTGGTGATCTTATCATTGATACATCAATCAAGAAAACCATTCACATTATGAGTACATATCCTAAATTACAAATTTAAAAACAAAAAATATTGTTACCAAAGGATAACTTAGAGAAAACAATTGCAAAAATAAAAATTAAACCAAGAAAACAATACAAATTTACCTCTTAGTAATAATACTCATTTTTTTAAAATAATGTGGTTTTGGAAAATAATATATACAACACTTTTGGTTATCATGGTCAAGGATTGGGGAGAATATGTGCAAGGCATCACTCATTCTATCTCCACATCTGATCATAATGATCACCTTAGGATTTATTATCAATATTAATGAAAAATATTCAAATATACATATTCATTTTGTTAATGCAAAATTAAAAAACCTACAAATGGAAATAAATCCAAGGGAAATGCACAAATAAAACAAGAAAATAAAAACTTGGAATAAGAATGGGTAGAAAAGGAAAAATTGCAAAAGGCAATGTTACACAAAGAGCAATGGGCACATCAAATGTTTCAAATAAGATTTATAATAAAAGAGATAAAAAATAGAGACACTTGATGAATATACAATCTATATGTGGTTACAAAGAGGGAAACTACATGCCCTTACTCATATCAAAACCCTTATACTCTCACTACTCATATAGATGGTAAATAATATTTAGATGAATAGTCTAATAAACTATGTTTTGATCTGCTCGATAACTTACCAAACAATTTATTCATACTTATAGTACTTAGTACATATCAATTAAATCCATCAATAGCATATGTGAAACCAAATGCAAATAAATATAGACAAAAGATACAAAGTAAAAAATCACCAAAATACCATGATACACTTTCTAATTCTACTATGCACACATATGACACATCTTATTCATTTAACACTCATCGCAGATTCTCATCCACATTTTAAGATAGTTTGATAACTTTTGAATTTTTAAACATTCTTAGAGAAAATAAAAATCTTCCAATTATTTATACTCCAAATAAACTAAAAGGTAATAAACTATGGATTCTATGAACCCTTATTACTTCTCTTGTTTCTTCATGACCACAAAGTCCTATTATACATATGTAGATTACCAAAGTTTCTATAGATCTAGATATGACACCTATGTATACTCCTTGCTAGTGCCACTAGTTTGATGTACCATATTCCACATTTGGAGCTACCTATGAGCATACATTGGATGGGATTATATGTTAGCCTTTTGTTTTAAAATATTTCAAAAATAAAATAAATCAAATCTTTAAGAAAATATAAAAACATTCAAATAATTTGAAAATATATATATATATATATTCAACATTTCCATGTTTTTTAGCTCCTTAACATATATGTTATTTGATTTATGTTAGTATATATCATATCATTTCATTTATATATACACATATGTTTCACACATCTTTTAGTTTGATAAAAGCATACCTAAACACACAATATATGTACTTACATATGTTAGACCTCTCCTATAGACCTATCATTAGTATGTTAGAGGCATATACTTCTTTGATAATGATTGATACATGTTACATATCCTTTATTATCATTTACACATTATCATGTTTGAGATTATGTACTTTCATTTACACATTATCATGTTTGAGATTATGTACTTTCATTTACACATGACTATACCGATGCTCACATATTTTAAAGTGTACTTGATATGCTATATTACATAACATTTTTTGCTAACACATATATGCAAGGACTAGTATGATATGTTTATGTTGGTTGCTTGTGATTTATATATTTTTCTCTTCCTTGAGTGTTTCCATTTCTTGATATTGTCTTTCTTATGGAAAATTTGAATATGTTCCTTGTTTGTTAGCCCCTGTACCATTGTATGTTGATTAGATATTTGAATATATCATTATATATTAGTCTATCATTTAAATATACCATCTCTTTCAATTGTGTAGCAGTTGAACATACCCATTATTTGATGTCTCATTAGAACTTTATTTTTCATTACATTGAATGCTCTTATGTGTGTAATTGATTATTTGATGAGCTTGTACTATTACTCTCTAGACATTGTCATGATCATGCATCTTAGGACTTGATCACATACTATAGGCTTATTTGATATATATACTTAGACATGTTATCTCTATATGTTACACGATTCATACACAAGTTATACAAATAACTTGTCCTTTTAAGGTAAGGTAACTATCATATTCTATTTTCATAATCTCAAAAGGGGGCATATCAGTGGGGGCATGTCATAGAAGCATGATTTTCACATTTTTCATAGTTCACATATTTTAGTGGGGGCATGTACTAAATGAATGACCTCTAAAATTATAAACTTACTCATTATCTTCAGATTTTAGTGGGGAAATGTCATAAATACATGATCTCCATGATTACACAATCTCTAGTTTAGTTTCATGATTTAGATATACACTTGGGTAAGAATCCTATACATTGCACTAATTTCTCATAAATTTAAAATAGAGTTTTTAAGATTTATGACACACATATAATTTATCTCAGACATATTATAGGTGTATATTCTATGCTATTTCACCAAAAATTGTAAAATTTACTAATTATACTATTCATTAGGACACATCGATTACACCAGGATATACTGTTATCAAGTCTTTTATGTTATAGTAGCTAGTTTATTTTAAATATTGAGATATTACATCATTAAATATCATCATATTTATAGGTTGGAGTGATTAAATCACACAATATCACCATATTTATAGGATGAGTTGATTAAATCACTCACCCTCACTAGATTACATATTCATACTTGAGTTGTGTGATTGAGATATAATGATCTCAATGTCCATGTCACAACTCATCCTTACACTAGATTAGGGTAATAATACCTTCAAATATCCCTCCTAAATTCTCCAAGTATTATGTTTTAACCTATTCTAACTCTAATTCTTCATAAGGAAGCATCTTTACCAAGTCAAAACATCAAGAGGCAACATGGTTGCAATAACACACATGTCTACTCTTTCCTTGATATCTTTCTTTTCAAACATATTAATTATTTCAAAATTTAGATTATATGCATTGATTTATAATATAACATTATCTTATTCATAGGTCATAAACCATAAAATCACTCAAAGTGGGCTCATGAAAAGGCAAGTTGTGTTGCACACACCCATGTACACATTTATTTCATTTAAACTAATAATATCATCCTCATGCATTACTAGATTAAGAGGGGAAATGTAGATACTAAAAATAAATATTTATATCATCTTAGTTACATTTTAAAAATATCAATTAAGTCTCTAACCTTTAGTTTTAGACCTCCTTCCTACCAAAAATCTCATGTTCATCATCTCATTATGCCTAAATGCTTATCTCTTAGTCTGATCCATATCATTTTGATGACCTATGTATCCTGCACTGAATAAAAAAATTAAAACCTAATAAACATCCTTAATTATTAGTTTTAGATCCATACCTATTTTATATCCCTCTAGATACTACTAGCCATAGAGGGCCACTACCACTGACAATAGTGTTCAGATCTTTATTTAGTGTCTAGTACTAAAAAATCATCTAGATTGAAAATTATTTAAAAGCTATAGGTCAACCTATTTGTCTTATTGAACCATATCATGAGATATTTTCAAAAGGTATAATATAAATATAAGTATAATCCATATCATTAATCATATAGAAAATACCAAGCAAGTACCTACTAAGATTTAATTAATTAATCACATAATTAAGTTATTCTACCCCATTCATCACCATTTCTTTAACAATCATAGGAGTAATCATTCAAAAGGTCTAAAGCATTCAATAAGTATCCCATGAGAGATATTTTTTAAATTACAAGATAGATCAATGCATACATATTCATATAGTATATTCATTCATTTGCACACACACTCCCACACATAGGGGATAAATACATAAGTATGAGGTCTTCCTTGGAGTATTGGCTATGTAGCCAGTACTCAGTGACCAAGGGGTCATTTAGATTAGCTTGACACTATGAGCCCATAAACCCATTTTTATCAAACTCATTATAAGGGTGAAGAGATAAGGTTTGATTAATTAACAAAAAATGAAAATATATATCCCAAATTTGGATATATTGGTATAAAGGTGAAATAAAACTTAGAACAATGAAGTTGGTCACATTGATATCGAGCCATTGTTATGTACTAGACACCTACATCACAGTTAGACACTGGCATTGATGGTAGTGTCTAGATTTGAAAATAGTGTCCACATCTACATAAGCATATTTTCTAAAATCTAACAATTGATCTAGAATACTAACCCTGTATACTTTCCACATGCTTCTAGTCCATATATATTTGTGCATATTAAACCCAACTAAATATCATTTATCTTTGATATTTCAATCAATTAAACACATTTTGAATTTAATTTTTTTTATATTTATCATATCTTAGTATTATAATTTAGAATATTCATTTATCTAAGTTTATAATTAATTATCCCACTATAGATTATTATATCACCCTTGTTCTTGAAATATTTATATATTCTTAACCCTATCCCCGTACATATCAAAATTTAGGTTTAAACAATAAGCTATTCCCAAAGTAAAAAATCTAAGTTTGAAGAACTATGTCCTTATCCATTTGACATAATAATGATAAAAGTACATTTTTCTATTCACTTTAAACCTCCAAAATTTGACAAGGGAAAAGGATATCTAGGGAACACATCAAAGAGTTTTACATGGAATTTCAAGAGGTTGCTTATAGTGATAACTATATAATTAGATTCTTTCCACATAGCCTAGGGGTCAATCCTTAGAGTGGTTCTCACATATTCCTAAAGGGTCCATCACCATTTCATATAATTTATGAGATATTTGTACAATAATTTTCTTATAATGTTGAAGATAAATTGACTATGCTAGATTTCTTCAACATAAAAGAATGCAATGGTGAGAGTTTTTCCTATTTCTTAAAATAATGGCATGCACTAGAAAGTTAGTTTCCTTGTTCACTTCCTAAAAAAAAACTTACTAAAATCTTCATATAAAATTTATATCCTAAAATGGCCTTTAAAATTTAAATCCATTGTGCCACATCATTTTATGAAATAATTTAAAATGGATCTCAAATTGAAAGAACATTAATTGACAAAGGCCTTGTCAATATTTACACTATGTATAATCAAAATCAAGCTCAAAATGTAAAACCCGAGTTCTTTGATAAAAACAAAAATGTGGTAGGAGATGGGGTTACTAATGTCAAACAAGTCAAACATATCCAACCCATAAATAATATTAGCATACCTAGTGGACAACCTAGACAAGAGTTTAGGAAAATAACTTATACCCCCTTGGGGGTACCACTTTAAGTAGTGTTTTTAATGTTGGTACAAGCTAATATGATCACATTTATAAACACAAAACCCTTTGATGAAAATACTTAAAAACCCAAATGGTATAGATAAGATGAATATTATGCATACCATAAGAACAAAGGGAATTTCACACACAAATGTATGAGACTCAAAAACTATGTCCAAGATTCAATAGATCATGGTGACATAGAATTATAGAATCATGCATCCAAATCAAAATATCAAAATTTATGGATATATAGAGATCCCTTCCCAAAACATGAGAAAGGTTGTAATAAACAAATCCAAGATAAAAATTAGTCCAATAATGTCAAACAAAGTAGTCATCTAATTGATTCCATTATTAATCATATACAAATATGGGTAATCATGTTTTTGTCATTAAGATTAAAGCTCAATATTGTGCTATCACTATGAGGTGAGAAAAAAATCATAATTCCAAGTGTTCCTTTGCCAACCTTTAAAGGTAAGTAAAATCTTATTAAACAACCTGAGAAAACACTAGCTAAAATTTCTATTATGGACCTTATCAAGACATCCAATACCTATAAAGACATTTTATAAAAATCTTTAAAAGTGTCAAAAGTCCCAAAAAACATTACTTTTTTTGAATTTAAATAAATTTTAGGACATTTTTCCTATAATAATAAGTGAATTTTGATGATATAGATGTTTCCCCCATGGATACATCACATAATTTGCCATTATATATTGAAGTCATTATTTTTAAGCACAAATTAAAAAGGTTAATTATATAAAATGGGTCTAGATTGAATTTATGTACATTAAGTTTGATCAAACATTTGGGACATTAAACAACAACAATAGAGCCCAAAACTATTAGTATAATAGCTTATGATTATGTAAAACAATAGTCAGATGGAACCCTATATCTTCATCTTATGGTGGGGCATATTGTTCAAGATACCTTAATCCATCTCTTATATCTTTATTTACCATACAAATCATTGCTTGGTCATCCATAATTACACACCATGAATGCCATTCCATCCATCTTCCATTAGTGTTTGAATTTTTTTCACTCCAGTATGGAAGTTATTATTCTCACCGATCATCAACCTTTTCAATATTTCAAACTATTTGGAAGTCTATACAAAAATACTAATCATTTTCCATTCACTAAAGATATTTATATACCTAATAAGGAATCACTAACATTATCAAAATACATCTATCCCAATGATCTACCATCTTCATCCTCTAACCAACCATCTACATCTAAAAGGTAACCATCCACATTCAAGTCCACATTTTTACCATCTAGATTTACCATTGTGGATGTAGGTATGGGAGAGTTTGAAATACATGATGATCATTATTTAGTAAAAATTCACATGTCTCCCAATAACCATGACCCTTATCATAGGAAACAAGCACAAGTAGTTTGGTGGTTTGGCTAGACATATTTTGTTAAAGGTACATTTATTTTTAAAGAACATATTGAATACTCTAATCCTAATTGGATTTATAGTGATGAATTTTCCACATGTTTCTAGAACAACCAATACCACAAATCTAAAGTTATTATGTGCCATATAATTAATTATAAAGGTAATGTCCTTGGTCTCCATGAACAAGGACATGTAGAGCCTATAATGTCCAAAACAAGTAAATACTATAGAAGTGTTGGATTTAATCCACCTAATGTGATCCTATATGATTAAAATAGAGATTTTAAAGCAAAATATGAGGAGTCTTCTACCGAAATTGAAACAAGTTCCATCTATATCCACTATGAAAATATTGTAACCACAAATCTCTTCCATGAAACCACCATTTTAACTATTGAGATTAAATATCCCTAACTTATAACTTGAGACAAAAAAGATCCACCCTCACTTGACCACTTTCAAAATGATGAAGTAATTTATGAGTTCACGAGAGTTAGAGATCATATTCTGGTAGGGGATCAAAAAAATGTTTTTCAATCCACTTGGACAATTCTACATACTTTTGGAAGCATGTAAACTCTAAGCATCCATACATGAATAAAATCAGTGTAGTTAAGTCTTCTATAGAAATATCAAATGATGAAATTTAAAACTAAGACATTGACGAGGAAATTAATCTTCTTATTCTTCCTATTTTTTTTAAAATAAGAGTCACACATGATTGATATAAAATACTATTGATGTAAATATTAGAACAAATAAAGATCTTAAAATAGTGAAGTTTGTCACTTCTCTAGATCTTAATGAACAAACAATTATGGATTTCCTCCTTCAATAATTTATAAATGTGTTTGCATAGTCATATGAATATATGCCTGGATTGGACCCATCACTTATAGTCCATCACCTTGTTTACAATGATGCTAAAGCTATCAAATAAAAATAAATAAAAATGCATGATAAAGTGGCATTACTTGTAATGAAGGGATTGAAATAATAGTTTTAATTCAACTTCATCATACCCATAAATTATTTAGAGTGGATATATAATATAATACCAATTAATAAGAAACTAGCAAGGATCAAAATTTGTATAAATATTACGACATTAATAAATCTTATTTGAAATGACTTTCCCCTTCCTAATATCAACATGATTATAGACTCCACCTAGGTCATGAGATGTTATCCTTAATGGATGATTTTTAAAGTTACAACTACATCAAAATTGCACTGAAAGACCAACATAAAATAACATCTACCACACCTTGGGAAACATTTTGTTACCAAGTTATGTTATTTGGTCTCAAAAATGTCAGAGCTACATTTTAGTGTGCTATGACTATCATTTTTCACTACATACTTTATGATATTATTGAACATTATGTAGATGAGATCTTATAAAAATCTAAAATAAGAGCATAACATCCCATACATCCCATTGTGCTATGCAATATTTTAAAAAGGTTAAGGGAATATGAGGTTTACTTAAATAAAAAAAATGTGCTTTTAGGTTTTATTGTATTAAGGAGAGGTATAGAAGTAGATCCTACAAAATTTATATCTATATCAAAAATGCTTCCACCTACCAATCTCAAACATATTCATAGTTTTAAAGGGAAAATTTAGGCTATCCAAAGGTTCATCTCCTAGCTTGTAGATATATACCACCCATTCACTTATCTACTTAAAAATAATGATGATTTTAATTCTAATGAAGAATGCAAACAAACATGTTCACATCTCAAATAATACCTATCAAATCCACTAGTTTTAATGCCACCTACCTCAGACAAACCTATATTGTTATATTCTTCAGCTACATAACATGCATTGGGTGGATTGTTAGGACAACATTATGGTCATGTGACATAAATAGTTCATTATTTGAGCATAACCTGGGTTTATTATGAAAAAATACTCTACAATTGAAAATGCATGCCTAGCAGTTATTTTCGTTTCCAAAAAACTTCATTCTTATATGCTTAATAATCAAACCAAAATCATTTCAAAAATTAATTCACTTAAGTATCTCCTTTCAAAATAAGCTCTAACAGGGAGGATGGGTAAGTGGGTTATGTTATTGAGTATGTTAATTCAAAGGCTATCAAGTGGAAAAGCCTTGTAGACACATTATAAGAAGCACCAAGAATAGATGTATATCTTATAACCACATAATTTCTTGATGAAGCTATTTTTTCTTTGTATGAATCAACAAAATTAAAATTATATTTTGATGGATGTTTCACAAACCATTTCTTAAGGGAAAGCATTTTTCTCATCACTCCATAAGGTAATTTTATTTTAAATGATTTTTTAATTAGATTTCCTTGCACCAAAAACATAATATGAATCCCTTATTTATATTTCAAAAATAGTTATTCAGTAGAAAATCCAACATCTCTTAGTTTATGGGGGTTCAAATTTTATTATAAACCAAGATAATAAAAAATACCAAGAAAAATATGATAAGCTCATCCCTTATAAATTAAAAATGGACAATTTGAAACTATACTTCATGCACATACAGTTTGAGTAAGTTCCTCATGTAAATAATAGAGTGGCTGATGCAATGGCTATGATTGGTTTTCTTCTTGACATGAATCTAGATGTTGGTCACAATAAATTATTTGTTGAACAATTAATGATTAAATCTTATGACATTCATAAATATGAAATGGTTTATGAGATTATTGGTCCTAATTCCCCATGGTACCAAGATATCTATGCATACCTCCATGACAATGTCATTTCTACAAACGTATCCCACAACGATAATAAATCATTCATCCAACATGATTATTGATTCATAATCCTTAACAATATCCTATACCATAGATTCTATGATGGAAATTTGTTATTATGTATAAATTATGAAGATATGACCTTTAATATAAAATAATTTAATGATGATATTTATGGTACACACATAAGTAGAATAGTCCTTGCCAAAAATATTTTTAAAATTAGATATTATTAGCCAATGATGGAGATTAATTATTGTAAATATGTTAAAAAGTACATCCCATGATAAAAACATGATGACCTTATCCATGCTGCATCATAAGCTTTACAACCTATTTCCACACCATGGCCCTTTTCCACATGGGGGTTAGACCTCATTGGAAAAATAAATCCCAATTACTTTGATAGTCACAAGTACATAATTGTAGTTACCAAATACTTCACCAAATGGGTGGATGTCATTCCCCTTATCTATTAACATGCAAACATATATCTAACTTTATCTTGAACCATATCATTTACCATTATGGTATTCCATCCACTATCATTTCTTAAAATGATAAGTATTTCAAGAATAATTATGTAAAATCCCTTTTCTAAACTTATCATATCAAGCATAAATGGTCCACAACATATTATCCTCAAGGAAATGGCCAAGTAGAGGCTTCCAATAAAAACATCCTTAAAATCCTTAAATGAGTTATCAATGATGATGTCCATGATTGGCATTTAAAACTTTATCCTACTCCATGGGATTACCATACAAGTATCCACACACCCATGGGGTAACCCCATATTCCATTGTCTATAGCACTAAGTCTATTTTACTATTTGAAGTTGGTCTCCCTTCATTATGCATATCCTTATAAGACTTGGTCGATGGTGAAAAATACCACACATCCCAACTACATGAGCTTGACCTCTTAGATGAGAAATGAATTCTTACCCTAGATCACTTGAAAGCCTATCAAAACCATCTTTGTCATAGTTATAAAAAAAAATATAAGCCATGGAGTTTGAAGTTGGAGATATTATTCTTAAGGAAAATCAATGGAATATAAATGCTAATTGTGAAAAGAAGGAAAAATTTAAACTTAAATGGTTAGGTCCATATTTTGTCATTACCAAGTAAAGATCTAGTTCTTATAAAATGAATAATGAATAAGGTAAAGATCTTGATGAACCAATGAACATCATACAAATCAAGTTATTCCATGCTCAAATTTATCTAGTGCTACTATATATATATATATATATATATATATATACAAAATAAAGAAATAAAAAAGAGAGAAATAATCCATCCAAAAGTGAAAACTATTATTATAGCACTTTGGACAAGTAACATGGTGAAAACTAGCTTTTAGTTCCATGTGTAAACCATTAACTACATACACCCTTGTTCTTTGGGGGCATCCCTAAATCCATACCTTCCCATCCTCCATATATCCTACTATATACATCCTCTTTCCACCTATGACATTTTCATCTAGGGTTTGATCTTTGTGGTTACATGCTTAACACTTTAACTCATGTTTTAAAAGTATCTTATATATATGTTTTTGACTTCCATGCCATAAACATTAGACAAACATTCAACCATCCATAGTAAAAATCCCTATTCCTTTCTATTGCACTGTCTAGAACTGATTTTCCTTTATGTACATACTTAGTTATCCATCCCAAAAACCCATAAAAATACTAAAAAAATCAAAAGCCACTCCAAAAAAATTATTTGTATTTAGGATCAATATCCTTATCCTACCTTATGAATATTATATTTCACAAGGTTATCATTATTAAAAATATTATATGCCAAAGGGTTTCTAATCTAATGGTCATAACAAAAAGATAATTATTTTTCCTATTTGTATAATTGCTTTACTTATTTGATTGTATAGTTATTGACTCACTTTTACTTGCATTGGGTGTTTTATATTTTTTATGATTATGATTTTTTTTTAATATTTGTTCATTTGTTTTAAATTTATTTCATTGTTTGTTTTGAGTCAAATTCAATATGCACATTACAAACAATTTTATTATGATCTTCCATATCATGATGCAATATGTCTTACACTTGTGAATATATTATTCCCTACACATATTAAAAATTAACCATCATGGTTTTTATATACCATTGGTGCATATTTTTCTATGAAAAATAAAAATAAGGTTTCTTAATTCATATTCACAATTATGTTGGAAATATATGCAAAGCCTATAGACAATAGCTATCAACCTATCTCATTCTCCTAAAAAACACACTTTCACATCTAGTCTATTGTAATAATGTTAAACAACTAAAGACTAACATGTGTCAAATATCAAATATAAAAGATATTTTCATAAGTACATCCATCCATCCATATATATATTTATGTAAGCCATAATATAACATTCATAAAACATAATTCATGACTAGTGCAATACATAATCAAATATCAAAATAAATCATATATATCATATGTACATCAATACATAAATCAATCTCAGAATATAATGAACATATACAAAATGTATATACAACATATCAATCTCAACTCTTACTCTATCCCTTTGTAGGGGGTGATCTCAGATAATGTGGTGTAATTCATGAAGGACACATGATGAGATGAGATGATTAGCCTACATAATTCTCTAATACTATCATATGTGCTATCCTAGTCCCTAATCTATATCTCCTTGCACTTGAGTATTCTATGAATTATGGTAATTTTTATTATATGGGCACTATGTTGGTTCCCAGTTGTATACTTCATACACTTAGCCTTACACACTTGAATAAAATGGCAACCAAAGATGAAAAACCCATTAGAATGTCATTGTATTTGGTGAAAGGTATTGCAACAAGATTATATTGAATGCATAAAATGTCTAAGAGGCATCTACAAAGGGTATGTTCAGCTCCCTGCTACTTATGGCTTTACTTGAACCAAGGTGAGAGGACCTATGGGGTAACTTTCTCATATGGAGAGATTCTATGATTCAACCTCAATGGAGATTATTAGCAAAGAGAGACACAAATTTGACTAGAACACAGCCAAACTCGCTCACTCCACTTGGGAAGGGTTGTCACATAGAATGAGTAAATGTTCTAGGCTAGATACAAGCTACTAAATATAGATATAAAAGTGACTACAATCTTCATTCAAAAAAATCTTCAACAACATAGGGGTTGAATAAAATATTGTAATGTTTGGATTCAAAGAAAAAAATGTAAACCCATGTTAAATATACAATATTTATGTATTTACAAGTAAATAACACTTAAGATATGACAAGGGTATGTTATTTGCAGGGTAGGATGAGATAGATGATAATAAAGAGGAAGAGAATGGTGGTATACTGGTAGTTTTCAAACAACAAGGATTATTTCAACATTCATGACATTATTTATTATAAAAATGAAAAAAATGACTAACAAGATAAGAGGAATTATAAGGAGTAATTTTCAGATATTAGTGCTAATGAGATGCAACTACCCAAATGATACTAAAACCCTAGAACATACACTAAAACTAGGATCTCATATACTTTTTCCCATTGAATCCATAAACCTAGATTGCCCTACCAAGTTATTCAACAACATATTCCCAAACATAATGAAAAAAGGGATTTATAATCTATATCTAAGCCTAAGATGACAAACTAGTAGTGAGCATAGAAAAAGATGTCCAATCAACAACATTTTTAAAACACATCATTGCACTTCATCAAAAAGAAATAGTAAGAACCACAAATATTTTCCATTCACTTGAAAGAAAATCTTACATACATCATTGTTTCAAAATGCTGCAATGGGGACAAGCATGGTGGATTTGCTCTATGTTGGACAGGGGAGACATATAGAGATGCTCTCAAAGTTTGCTAATGGTTTTACAATTCAAACCAGCTTAGTAAAAGAGGTAAAATACACACAACAGTGATGCTGAAATGTGGAAGAACTATACTTAGAATGATAAAGACCAAAAAAAATGACCTCCATAATGATCAACACAATGGCCAACCCAACCCCCCAAATAGAAAACAATCCTTTTATTTATACATTTTTTTACCCATTAAAAATTTGAAAGTACGAAAGTCCCATCAAGAGGCTCCTAGATGGAAAATATTCCTTACCACACTTGAAATCTTCATGGAACTATAAGGAAAATGACTATTATAATTGCCTCTACAAGGAATGATGATGATTTGGAGCATATCTTTTAATCTTTAGGTAGGAGATGCCTTTCACATGAGCTAGAAAGAGAATATTCATTTGAGGAGCCAAAAAGACTTTATCCTCATGTGCAACTACTTAGAGATTTTTTTTTTTAAATTAATGGCAAATATGAAATCTTATAGATATCTGCCTTTCTCCTATGCATGCCAAAGAAATCCCATTACCTTATGATGATGGCTTGAGAATATTTTTGATTCATGGCTACTTGAATATCTTCCTTGGAGAGGCCCACTTTGATCTTATAATCCTATAATATCTTTCCCATGGAGGAGCTCAGACAAGCAAAGTAGATGTAGAATGCAAAACTTAGGTTATATTTCCTTTTTTCCCTTTGAGAAGTTAGATCTAATTCATGTCATTGATCTGCTGGATGTATGATCAATTAAAAACCATTAATTTTATTGGTTGCTCGTCAATGTCTTGATACTTATTCTCCTTGCATATCCCCAAAAGAATTTGGACTACTTTGACTCTTTTCCTCCTATCAGATCTTGCTTGGGTAGGCAAACACACTCTATCAGATCATGATCCAAAGGATGGAATGTCATTGGCTACTATTTACACTCAGCCCTAAGGTTGTTTCACTTGGTAGTCTTACGAGCTTTTTGTGTCCCTTGCAAATAGTTTCTATGCATTGAATGCTATTGCACCATATGGCAGCATCTCACTAGATCTTAGGCCACATTGAACTATCACCTATCTACTCACATCATTAGATCTTTATAACATGCTCAAACTTTTAATCATGCCCCACAAGCTCAACACTTGTCATACCTACACTATTTATGGGTTCCTTTGACTTATTCAACTTTGATTACATGTTGTCAGATCATCTAAATGTAAACATGCATCATAGATTTTCCTCCATTTCAAACCAAATGACTACTTCATGAGGCCTAAATCTGATGCTTGCATGACTGTCTTGGAACATTTAAACTCCAACAACTACTTTCTGTGGCCTAAAGTTGACATCTATGTGTCTGTCAAATAACATCCATGAGATCATCACACTCATGTAATTCAAGAAAATTCCTTCATAGCCTTTGTCTCAGGAAATTTGGTCTATGGGATCTTTGTCTTGGCATCAATTTCATCAGGATAATTATTTTGCAAGAATTCTTAGTTTTCAACCTTTTGGTCTTCAAAAGAATTTTCTCAGGCTTTTGTCTTTGGCTTCTCTTTCTTTGGAAAAATTGTCCCACAACAAAAATTTGGGATTTTATCTTTGGCACTTCTGATCCCAGGCCCTTTGTTTATTGAGTGAATTGCTTCAAACATTTTGTTTGAAACAATTTATTGAAGAAATTGACCTTTACATTTTTCTCACAAAACTTGAGTCTTCGACATTTTGTCATCATCGGGATAATTATTTTAGACATTTTGTACAAAATAATTTCATCATAGAAATTGAACTTGGCATTTTCTCCAAATAAATTGAGATTACACTTTTGTCAAAGAAAGGATTTTTATCAAGCTTTTTATGCAGGAAAAATGCCCAAAGGGAAAGTGCCCTTCATATTTTTTACCAAAGATAAACGTCTGAAACAAATGACTTTTAATTTTTTCTGATGGAATTGAACTTAGCTCTTTTACCAAATAAATTGGACCTTTGCACTTTTGCTGAAGGGTAAGTTCCCTTCAAATTTTTTGCATAAATGTTTTAGCCAAAATAAAATAAGACTATGCATTTATTTTGGGCTTTTTGCATAGGAAAAATTCCCAAAGGGAAAGTGCCCTTTTGAATTTTTTCTATGAATAAAATTTCCAAAATAAATGATCCTTCAATTTTTTTATGAAACACACCCTGATGCAAATGGGACTTGGCCAAGACATTGAATTCCTTCAAACATTTTGTAGCAGATAAAATGTTTGATGAAAATAAGTCTTCAAAATTTTGTTTGAGACAATAATATTGAAGAACTATTTCCATCAAACATTAAGCTCACACAAAAATCCTAAAAAATTCTAAGGGAAAGACACATTCACCAAGCAAAGACCAAATTAAGACAACCAATTTTCACATGAGCTTGACCTTCGACATGAATATTTTGAAAGAAAGAATTTGGATAATGCTTGAGAATTTAAATTTGATAAGGGCCCAATTACTTTAGTGAAATTTTGGGCACTAACACTTGCTCTTGCCCAGTGATGCATACCCCCTACAAGTGTGCAAAGAACCCTAAAATGTAAGACAAGGTGCCAATCCATTGGGCTAAAAAGTGAAAAATTAGCAATTTTTAGTAAACATTTATGAAGGCTCAACAAAACATAGTAGAGTGATAAAAATAGATCAGGAGGATCTAGAAATCAACATACAACAAAAACATGAAGGGAAAACATACAAACAAGGCATAAAATAGAGGGAAAAAATAATAAAACAACAAAGAAATAAAACACTATGTATATAAGTACAAGCTCAATCAAGGAAATGCTTCAAATACCTACCATTAATTCATGGCTATGGAATTCTTTCTTCACTTAATCACTTAAACTTTTCCAGTAGCTTGGTGGCTAAGATGAAGTAAAACAAATCTCTGCACATGCCTAAAGGTCCTGCTACTAGTTTGTAATAGGATGACCCATTGAAGTAAATCTTATTTGCATGATCTCAAATCTAGATAAGACTGGGATAAAAGATTTTGGTACTCCTTTAGTGGTTTTAAATGAACTTGTTTCTTATTTGAAATCAATTTATTACCAAACAAGAGTGCACCAGGACCAATAATGTCATTTGTGTACTTAAAGTACTACTTGAAAGAAAATTGAAAGAATTCATCCTCAGGGGCATAGAAGAAAACCCCATCTTCACTAAATTTTATTCTCCAAACATCACCTTTATTATCAAACCCAATATCAAGAAAAATTGGTTACTCAATAATGCCCATATTCCCAATGGAGCTAACCAATGCTACATCCCTATATAACACTTATTTCAAAGCACACTTCAGATCTTCAATTACATCATGATTGGGTAACTCATTTCTTTGTCTCCTATTATCATCACAATCAAATTCATACATCGGGACCCTCTTGAATGCACTCAAAAATTGATCAACAGTAGTATCAAACATCATTTCCACGGAGGCAAAAAACATACATGGGGAGTATTGACAATTGAACATAAAAATCTCATATTCAGATGATGCATACTCAAGTTCATCTGAATCTTCATTAATTTGTTTAGTAATATCACATGGAGGATGTGGGAGGAAGCACATGTCACACCAATCAATGTTAAAATCAAAATTCATAGCATTTATTTTATCATTTAACAAATCAAACACTTCCATTTTGGCCTCTAAACTTATCTCCTTCGTCTTTGATGCAAACATAATAGTGAGACAAGGTTATGATGAGTCACCTTTGAAGGATGATCTCAATCCTTCCATATTTTCAAATAATAAAAATGGTTAGAGCTAAAGGTTAATGAATATATTCAAACTAGGCATTGATCTTCCTTGAAACCACATGATAAAAATCAAAGTCGCCACTAGAATCACAATTCTATAATATAATAGTTAACAAATTGACTCTGATACATGCTAAAATTAAACTTGCTAAAACTTAATGAGATAGAAAAAAAAGACACTAATTTTTATAGAATAATGTTTAAAAGGGACAAAACACCTTTTAACATGTAATGTTAATAGTTCTTTGTAATAAATGTAGCAGATGCCAATTATCAACTCCTTTAATTCCTAGCACGTTCCCAGTGGAGTGCTATGGTGTTGATGGCCAAGATAGTCTGACTATAACAAATAACAAGAATAGAACCTTCAAATTTGAAATACTTATAGTTCTCTACAAGATTCCCCAACAACACAAGTGACCTAAACTTTAATTTAGCCCTTGAAAATGGTGCTAGAAGAGCCATGATGTTGACAAACCAAAGATAATCAAAATAACACAAATAGGTAGAGAACTTGATAACAATGAAAGCACTTATAATTGTTGATGATTTAAAATTGCACTCTGTAATAAACACCAACAATGGGAAGTTTCAAGATGTGGGACTTGCAACTTGAAACAACCTCCAAATTTTTGAGAAGCTGGTTCTTCTCTATATCAAGTAGATACTGGGAAAAGGGATAGGAATTTTAATCAAAAACACAAATGCAAGAAAGGAAATCTAATCTATGGTGATGTGCCTAAATTTAATTTGACCTTAATCTTGAGCACAGTGAGACTATATGTAGGATTCATTTACATTTAAGAGCGAACAAGTGCATGATCAATGTAAAAGATGAAAACGATAGAAATAGAGGCTCACAGCATAGACTACTTTTGCAGTAATACATAAAATGTCAACAAAGGCATAGGGTTCAATATTCTTTATTTGAATTTTCCAGTCACATAATAGGCATATAAACACGTACAGTTATATAAACTTTCCAACTCAAGAAAATGAGACAAAAGCAAATGACATTCCTAATTACAGCTCTAGAAAGTCTACAGTCTAGACTACTTTTGTGAATGACACATAAAATATAAATAAAGGCATAGGATTCCATCTTCTCATTAATTCTCTAGTCATATAAGAGGCACAAAAACATTCACAGTTACATAAACCTTACAACTTAAGAAGATAGAACACAAGCAAATGATATTACTTAGTCACAGCTCTAGAAAGTCTAAACTTGTTACAATAATTCTCTCTCTCAAAAATTCTCTCTGATATCTCTTTCTCTTCCTTTCTGGTGATCTCTAAACCCTTATTTATAGCCTTGGATTCACTCTAGATGGTCTGCTTGTTCCCAATCTAACAGCCTAACTAAAATCTAACTAAACTGGAAGTGTCTAACAGAAGATATTTTATAGATTCTGGAATGCTTTGTCTTTTGGCAGTTTATTGGCTGAAACAGATTGCAGGACACTTCCTTCTCCTAAATGCTAGGTAACACTTAGCCATTTTTTAAAAAACCTTCTTATTACTTTAGGAAACACTAGAGGAGGACACTTGGCGTGTTCTGCAGCACCTATTAAAGACACACGACACTTTCCGCATAACTTATGTTCTTTTGTGTCTTTGCTCAAGAGTGTTCCACCTTTGACACTTGTCACAATCCACTTCCTCAAAAATTCAATAGCTTAAAAGAAAATAAGACCCATATCACTTCTTACCTGAGTAACTTTAAAAGGGCCATAGGAACAGGTGTCAATCTCCGCTGCTTCATTACAGGACACACGACAATCTTTGCTTTACTTATTTGGGGTTACATGGTAGTCTTCACTTCTTTTAGCTACCTTTTTAGAAACCTACAAAAGATGACACTTGGAGGTCTCCACTTTACTCTATTTATACCATAGAAACAATCTCATATCATATTCATATGGACAGTGACATCTGGCGGTTTCTGCTTGCTTTAGAAAACAACACTTAAGATCCACCATGGTCTTTGCTATATCAGTGAAGCAAAATTAATATAATTCAAATCATGACATGTGGTGGCTTCCACTCTCTTTTTATAGGGTACATGACATCTTCCATTGCTTTTAGAAAAGCAAAACTGAGACTTTTTGTGACTGCCACTTGGCGCTTTCTACTTTAGTCTGATACTTAGCTTGTTAAAACCTTTTACTAAAAAGAGATGAAATGCGGGTGTCGATATGAAATGGTAGATGTTGACACTTGTGTTCTACTAAGTCACTGTGAGATACATGGCACATTCCAACCAACTCACAAAAAATATGAAAGGTGCCTCAGATGACGACACTTGGCATTTCCACTTGAGAAAGGATGCCTCAGAGGATGACACTTGTCAGCTTCTGCTTTACCCCAACACTTAGACAAAAATGAATCAAAATGAAAATAGAGCCCATGCTCTATTTCAAAACTCCACCATCTCAGACCATAGTATGCAAAGACAAAATTCCATGATGTGCGACTAAAAAATAGAATGAAATGTAGAGTAAATTTTTACTCTACAGTTACTGGTGACCCCAAGGACTTTTGAGCCTACTCAAAAAGAAACCACAACTCCTGTTAGATCAAAATTTCAAAATCATAGCTTCAACAATGTTGTTTGGTAGGTAGACCACTCATCATCAGATAATCCTTGCTTACTCTGCAATTCATTAAAGGCTAAATCAAGGTTAATAATATCCTTATGTGAAAAATGTTGCAAAATTTGAACCGTAGCCTTCAATTTGAATTCGAGCTGGGAAACAGGAACCAAGACAACTTCTACTTTAGGGACTGATGAATCATCCCTTAGATTCTAGAAAACTGTTTCATCCTTCTATTTGGCCAATAGCAAAGGTTCAATTTCTTCTACCATTAGCACGGTGTTGTCATCAGGAAATGAAGAAGGAAAACCTAATTTTACTAGATCTTCAACATGCTATTTCATTTCATTAATTCCTTCCTTCATGACATCTAAAATCTCTCTATAATTGGTGGCTATAGAATTTCAACTGAGAACCTCATTTACTCGCTTGGTAGTGACCATTTTGTCATTGATTCCTACTGTTGACAATGTTGCATCCATTGCATCATAGAGATTTTGTAGCAATGTTTGTGAATCCATTACTCTCTCAAAGATTGTAGTTAGAGTATTTACAATTGAACTCTCCACCTTTTTGCATAATTTTTGTGCATTTAGCAAGAAGGTGAGAGAAGGCATGAGCTAAATAATCTCTGAAGAGATTATCTTCCACATAGATTCATATAGCTCCTTTACTAAACTTAATACTCTGACATTTCTTGGCCTACTAGCCAATTCGAGTGTCAATTGTGTTGCTCTCTATTGCTCTGTGTGAAATTGGGCTTATATGGCTGTAGTATTATTTTGTTTAGCCAAAAACTTTTGTTGCAATTGGGTAACTTGCAATAGGTGTTCCTCGCATTTCCTTTGTAATGATGCCTTTTCGTGCCTAAGGGTTGTCACTGCATCCTTTACCTATGTGAGCCTTACCTTTAAAGAATCATTTTGGGCCTAAACTACCCAGTGAGTCTGAAGAGAAACAATATTTTGCAACTATTTATTTAGATTCTCTATTTCATTATCTTTTCTATTGATCTCTGAGGTCAAACTATTACAGTTTGCCTTTTCCTTGGCTAGCTCAGCTTCCATATTCTATAGCCTCCTTGATACCTTCAAGTAGTCTTCAATAACTACAGAAGTGGATTTTGTCAGTAGCTCAATTTTGTCTTGTGGCCTGAAGAGAGACATCTCAATGGCCATTGCATTCATCATGTAATCTTCTAGCTGTATCTGCTCCATTGGCTTTATTACATTTGGTGACAAATGAGTCATTGTCAATTACTGCTGGATGGGGTCAAATTATGACCATAGATGGGGTGTAGCCAAAGCTTTATTCTCCTTGATCTTCTTTTTCTCTCTTCAGGATTCCCTTGCCTTCCTAACATCATCTTCTTGGGTCTAGAAGGTAAAAGGAGAGGCAATGTGCCCACTCACAAAAGGATGTCCTTGTGGTAGACCATATTGAATAGCCAATTGTTGGCTATGGGTAATCTGAGGGGAAAGTTTCTTGGGAACAAAAGGGGAGAAATGAGGTAATGTTAAAGCACGAGGTGGCATAGATGGGACGAAGTGAGAAATAGGAATGGCAGAAGTGGAAGGGGTGTCATCTGGCTAGATAAAATCATCATGCCAACAGGAGAAGAAATAGACTGAGAAGGAGAGGGAGGAATAATACTTACCTGAGGATGATTATAGTACCCTATAATTGGTGCTGTGTGGTGTCTGTCTCCTCTTTTGAACCAAATTGAAATTGCACCCTCTTTCATTTCTTGGGTGTCTCTTCTTCTGGCTACATTTTTGCTCCTTTCAATGATGCTTGTGGGGAACTAGGAATCTCTATAATCGAGACCGATGGGGAAGCTTGTGATGGTGAAGGCACCACACTTTTTTGCATTTCTATGGCATTGAGAGATTGGGGCCAAACTGATATAGTTGCTACAGCTGTAGTTTGCTCTCAGGCTTATGACTCTTAGCTTGACCTAGCCCTAGCTTCTTGCTCTTCACCCAGTGTCAGTAAATTACTTGTCTCTGGGCTAGATACAGGGGAGAGATGACACTCATTCCATAGTTCTTCCCATCTTTCATCTGTGTCTACATTTCTAAAAGAATAGGTTGTTTGACAAATTTCCTACCTATATTTCCAATAGGCCTCTATTTTTTTGGCATCCCAATCTTTATTCTTTAATGTTCTTCTTAAGCCAGATGTCATTCTAACTTTAGGATCATAATCCCTTTATTTGACATAAAATGTTTCCCATGGCCTATTTTGTGGAAGGGGTAAGTCTGTTAACTCAACATAAAAACCAGGAGTATCTTCTCTAGGATTTATTTTGTTCTCCCAAAAGGGGCAGCCTTCATGTGTAATTCTGGTTGCCACCCTATGAGTCCTTACCCAGGAGGCTATGAAACTATTTGGGTCATAAACCCATTTGTCTTCTATTAAAAGGAAACCTAGAAAGGCTAGCTTTCTAAGCAACACAACTTTAGCGTCTCTGGTTTCCAAAACCATGCTGGTTGTCATCCATGAGAGATCATACATTTTTCTTTTTCTCTTCCCAGAACCAAACTCAAAATCTTAGGTAGCAATATTGGTTCCCCACAAAAACCATGGACTCTTATAATGGTATGGTGGGATCCAAAATAAAAATCACAAGGAATTGGGCAACTGGCCAAAAGATTTGAAACACTTGGGAATAATCTATTCATAACTAGTTTAGGGATGAGGTGGCAAAAAATAGGGGTAACAAATAATTCTCATAATTCATACGAGTCACTAGTCTTTGACAAAATGTGTGTCCATGCAGACACAGGGATGGTCCTTTGGAGATCAAAATCTGGGTCATACATATTAAGATACATATGTTGAGCAAAGAGGTCAAAGTTCTGAAAAAGCATGAGGTGGAACAAATAGGAAGAATACCTGAACACTCCTTTTGATCTGAAATAGGCCAATTATTCTACCATTGAGAAAGCAATTTGTTCAAAAAAGTTGAGCCGATACTCCTGGGTTTTATCAACGGTCTTCAGCTTGAAGAGAATAGCCATTTGTTCTGCATAAGCTACCATATCATCTTTCATGCAAAAGATGAAATCCATCATTGAGAATGCATCTTGGCTAGCCTGGGTGAATTGAGCTCTTGGTGCAGGGAGTGTGGGTACCATAGTTTCATCATCACCCATTTGTAATTCAGATCTCAGGAACCTTGACTGAGTGTTGATGTTTGCCCACATTCTTTGCATTTTATCAATAGTGGGAAACGTAGCTGTACTATCATGATGTAGGGCTAAAATATCATTGATAGCTTGTAGTTTGATTTGCACCATGAATGGACCTCATTTAATGGTGCATGAAGGTGCATGGAACAAGTCTACACATAATTCGACCAGGTCAGGACATGAATGCACAGTTGGGATAATGAATTGAGCTAGTTGTGAGGTCCATATCCTCATGGTGAATGTTTCATATTTCCCTACTCTGGCCCTTTGTAGACACCTTTGATGTGCCCCTTCTCTAAGAGTTTTGCTACTAGCTCTCTGTAGAATTGGATCCATGATGCCATCCGCATAATATTTTATTTTCACTGGGTCACTTGCTTGACCAGCTTCAAGAAACTTGGTCTATGAATAGGTCTTCAATGGCTACATGGGAGCTGAAGCATGCGATTTACTTGCAAGAAACTTATCAAGGGATTCATACATCCCAGCTCCTTATTGTGAAAATTGTGCCCCCTCCATCTCTATATCTTCTCTGTGATAGCTTGTATTGACTTTTGCAAAATGGAAATACTTTCACTGAAGCAAGTTTACTAAGCACAGAAAAATGCAAGTAGCAGGATATTTTCACGTAGATGCAAGAATGTTTGAGAACTTGTAAACTTTAACTCTTGATAAGAGGTATTTATTGACCTATCAAGTCTCAAAATGGCATTAAACTCAAATAACCATTAACAGATCCTACTCAATCTTTATGGAATAGCAAGATAGACACGTTATGCAAGTGGCAGCAAAAGGTACCTTGGGGATTTCTAAAGATTTGGGAGACATTCAATGTATTGGATATTTTTGAAAAATTTGAAAATTTTGAGTTGCTGACTATGTGTTCAAAGAACACTTATTTAAAAGAGAAGTGGGAAAACAAAAAATGAAAAAACAAAGCAGGAAAACAAAGTAATGCGAAAAGGGGAAACTACCTAACTACATTAATGAAGCATCTTTATCTCCCTCCTGGATCAAAAGTAGAATTTCTAAAGTCTCTTTCATGACAAGCCAGCTTATATTGCCATATAAGTGATTGAATTGGATATAATTTTGGTGAATTGCCCTCTGTGTATGCCACATTGATTTGCATACATTTGAGTGAGTCTGAGTCAAACATGCTTTCGACATACATAAGCTCTTTTTGTTCTTGGAAGCTCATTGAATATCAGCTCTTGATATTGCGATGTCTTACCAAGAAGTTAACTACCATCTACTCATCAACAGAAGCCTTTTGACATATATTATTTATTGACTTAACTCCTTTTTCCTCAAACTCAGGTTCTACTGCATGATCATCCTCTTTAATAACTTCACAATTACCAATATCTTGAAAGGATAATTCTAGAAGTTTGTAATAATTTTTCACATGTAATTAAGGATTAATGCTATTTTGTTCATCTACAATCGGCTCACAGCTTCCTTGAAAAATGGTATATCTTGACCCAATGATTTCAAACAAAACATTCAAATCATGATCTAGGAAATGTCCATGTTCCTCTACATCATCTTACAAAGTAAGAAGAAAATAAAAAATTATTTCTTCTTCATCAGAGGTTAAGGTATGCGCTTGTGATTTTTCACTAGGAATCTAGAATTCATAAGAGGCTCTAGGGTTGATAGAAGAGGTATCTTTTGACTTTTCTTCCTCTAAAACATTTGGAATTCTATGATCTTCATCAAGTATAACGTAAGTGCCCAGACCAATAGAATCATAATTTCCATATGGATCACTTTGCATCATAGCTAATAAATGATCATTTTCTTCTTCATGATTATATCCAGTCCATTCACCTAGCTCTTCGACAAAAACCCTTTCTTCTTTATTCATCATAGCATGGGTTGCCTCTAACTTTGTAGTGGGCTCATTAGTGATGTGATTTTTATATAATGGTTCAGACAATATCTTCATCTTTGAACTGTATTTGGTTCTTAAGATGAGATGAGACCAATCAAGGGACATATATCATCTTATTTTGGCTGTAAAGTCTCTTGATAAACATAAGCCAAAAATAGGAGGTATATCTATCACTACTACATCTTGATTTACAATTATATTAGGACAAGCATATAATTGTAATTGGAGATGTTTAATTCTCCCTATTGTTTGTACTGCTTTTCCATCTAACTGTATGACTCCTTTAGTGAGTGGTTCATACTTAATCTCTAAAGCATCAGCTATTTGCTTGGGAATTACTGTAGTACTAGCCCCTGAATCAATCATTGCATTATGCAGCAGTTTCTTGCCAACTATTAAAGTTAAATAGAAAGGATCAGGTTTGGATTTGCTTACTTCTACTATATTATTCACTAGGGCTGTTGTTTGCAAATGGACTGTATCTTTGAGCTTTTCTTTTCTAACAGGTCCTTCTTTGGTAATAGTACATTTGGGCACTGCTTGGCCTTGTAGAGCTTCTTGTAGTAGTGTCTTCTATTCAGGAATAGCCAATATATCCCATATTGATACTTGTGCTGGAGTCTTCTTCAATTGATCCACCACATTTATTGGTCCCAGAGTCTGAGTTCTTTGAGAATAAGGATATCTTATTTTTTTTTGAATTTGGGAAGGAATCCCTTGTTTTTGCACTGGCTGAGGCACTTCTTGTCTGACACCCATTTTTCTTTGTCCTTGAAATGGAGGATTATCCATGACTTGAATATTTACAATCTTAGGCTGTTCCACCATCCTTCTCTTTGATTTGGTGTAATAATCAGATTGCACCACTAGTTTTTTGGAGGTAGATGCTTCGTTCAAGAAAATTGATTCTTCATCTTCAACCCATGAGAACAAAGCATGTTCTAGGTCTATTTCTTCCTCTTGTTGCAAGGACATCCCTTGCATCTGAGCCATTAGGACTAAATTTTTCATACTAGAAGACTGGTAGGCTTGATTATCACTGGAACTTGCAAACTAACCATCCATTCTTCTTTGCTCTACCACCTTTTGTTGTAGATTACCCATAGGACAATCTCTAGGTGTATGAGCATTATTGCAAGGGAAACACTAGGCATTAGTGTTATCCACATAATTATTTTGCCTTGGAATAATCTCCCTATTTGAATTAGGAGGAATAGTCTGTGAGGGTGTGGGGACTGCAACCAATTGGTTTGTTGGCTGATGGTTAGTTTGTCTTGGAGGACCCTGATATTGATTTGGCTGAGATGAATATCTATTTCCTTGATAGCCTTGATATAGAGGCTTAGGGAAAGTATCCTGCTATCTTTTTATATTTATCAACTCATTAGAAAATGTCCTTAGGATATTTTTGATATCATCCAGCTCAGATGATTGAGTGGGAACAATTTTTTTAGTAGATGGTTAAGGATAGGTGTACATAAACATAGGTGGGGCTATAGATTTTGGGGATTCTTGAGGTAATGGCAAGGAAATTTCTAGGAACATGGGCATGGGAGGCCTTGGAGGTAACTTTCCAACATCTATTAAATTGTTCTCAGCTCTGATCGCATATTCATAAGCCTCTAGCAAAGTGTGTCCTCCAAGTGACTGAATCATAACAGATATATTTGAATTCAAAGCCTTAAGATAAAATACTATAGCCATACCTAGTAATGGTCTAGCTGTAGTAGGGATTCTTTACCAAGTCTTTTGAAATATGGAATTAAAGTCAGTCATGGCTTTTGTGGTGCCCTTTGAATGGTAATTAATTTCTATAACAAAGAAGACTTATCACCCTTCTCTTCAAATCTTTCAAAGAAAAGATCTTTGAGTTGATCCCATGTAGATATGGTATTTGGGGTCAAAGACCGATACCATTCTAGAGCCTTCCCTTTAAAAGAAGCGGCTAATAATCTTATGGCCACATTTTGCTATGTGACAACATGTATAACACAGACATCTGATACATCCTATAGATGTTCCTCGTGTGTTTTAAAGTCTTTCCCACTAAATTTGGGTAGAGATTTTAATGCATTCACTGGGATAGGGTCCCAAGTGGCTAGGGGTATTAGAAGAATAAATGGACTACCATTGTTCCAGCTTGCATAATTTCTTGGGGGTATAGGGGCTCCCATATTTTCTCTAGGTATTCATACAAACTAATTGGCTCTTCTTCTTGGACTTGTTACCAAAGGTGGAAAAAGAATACCTAAATTTGTAGCAGATTGTGATCTAGTTACTAGTCCATATCTATGACTCCTTGTAGCTCTTTGGTTCATACGATCTTGAAAGAAACTTCAAGATTGGTCCCACCGGGTGTGCCAAAAATTGTTGATGATTTAAAATTGTGCTTTGTAATAAACACCAACAATGGGAAGTTTCAAGATGTGGGACTTGCGACTTGAAACAACCTCTAAATTTTTAAGAAGCTGGTTCTTCTCTATATCAAGTAGATAATGGTAAAAGGGATAGGAATTTTAATCAGAAACACAAATGTAAGAAAGGAAATCTAATCTATGGTGATGCACCTGAATGTAATTTGACCTTAATCTTGAGCACAGTGAGACTATATGTAGGATTCATTTACATTTAAGAGCAAACAAGTGCATGATCAATGTAAAAGATGAAAATGATAGAAACAGAGGCTCACAACATAGACTACTTTTGTAGTAATATAGAAAATGTCAACAAAGGCATAGGGTTCAATCTTCTTTATTTGAATTTTCTAATCACATAAGAGGCACATAAACATGTACAGTTATATAAACTTTCCAACTCAAGAAAATAAGACAAAAGCAAATGACACTTCTAATTACAACTCTAGAAAGTCTACAGCCTAGACTACTTTTGCAAATGACACAGAAAATATCAACAAAGGCATAGGATTCCATCTTCTCATTAATTCTCTAGTCACATAAGAGGCACAAAAACATGCACAGTTACATAAGCCTTCCAACTTAAGAAGATAAAATAAAAGCAAATGATATTACTTAGTCACAGCTCTAGAAAGTCTAAACTTGTTACAATAATTCTCTCTTAAAAATTCTCTCTGATATCTCTTTCTCCTCCTTTTTAGTGATCTCTACACCCTTATTTATAGCCTTGGATTCACTTCAGATTTTCTGCTTGTTCCCAATATAATGACCCAATTGAAATCTAACCAAAATGGAAGTGTCTAACAGAAGATATTTGATAGATTTTGGAATGCTTCGTCTTCTAGCAGTTCATTAGCTGAAATAGATTACAAGATGCTCCCTTCTCCTAAATGCTAGGTAACACTTAGCCATTTTATTGAAAACCTTCTTATTAATATAGGAGACATCGAAAGAGGACACTTGGCATAATCTGCAACACCTATTAAAGACACGTGGCACTTTTTGCATAACTTATGTTCTTTTGTGTCTTTCCTCAGGAGTGTTCTGCCTTTGACACTTGTCGCAATCCACTTCCTCAAAAATTCAACAGCTTAAAAGAAAATAAGACCCACAACACTTCTTACCCGAGTAACTTTAAAAGGGCCATAGGAACAGGTGTCAATCTCCGCTACTTCATTACAAGACAAACACAACAATCTCCGCTTTACTTATCTGGGGTTATGTGGTAGTCTCCGCTTCTTTTAGCTACCTTTTTAGAAACCTACAGATGATGACACTTGGTGGTCTCCACTTTACTCTATTTATACCATAGAAGCAAACAGGTCTCATATCATATTTACACGGACAATGACATCTGGCAGTTTCTGCTTACTTTAGAAAACAACACTTAAGATCTACCACAGTCTTTACTATATCAGTGAAGCAAAATAAAGATAATTCAGATCACGACATGTGGTGGCTTTTGCTAGGGTATGTGGCATCTTCCATTACTTTTAGAAAATCACAATTGAGACTTTTTGTGACTACCACTTGGCGCTTTCTGCTTTACTCTGATACTTAGCTTGTTAAAACCTTTTACTAAAAAGAGATGAAATGCAAGTGTCAATATGAAACTACATATGTTGACACTTTTTGCGTTCCACTGAGTCACTGTGAGATACATGGCACATTCTGACCAACTCATACAAAATATGAAAGGTGACTCAGACGATGACACTTGGCATTTCCACTTAAGAAAGGATGACTCAGAGGATGACACTTGTCAGCTTTTGCTTTACCCTAACACTTAGACAAAAATGAATCAAAAGGAAAATAGAGCTTGTGCTCTATTTCAAAACTCCACCATCTCAAACCATAATATGCGAAGACAAAATTTTGTGGCGCATGATTGAAAAATAAAATGAAACGTAGAGTAATTTTTTACTCTACAATAACTCTCTGCAAGAGTCCTAAAAAACACAAGTGACCAAGACTTAAATTTAGTCCCCAATAATGGTACCATAAGAGTGGTGACATTGATGGACCAAAGATAGTCATAATAGAACAAATAGGTAGAGAACTTGATAATAATGAAAACACTTATAGCTCTCTATAAGAGTTCCTGACAACAAAAGTGACCAAGACTTCAATTTAATACCTAGAAATGATTCCAGAAGAGTGTTAGTTCTCATTTGTACACCTCATACACTCAAATTTGCACACTTGAAGAAAATGACAAATAAAGATGAAAAACTCACTAGAATGTCATTGTAGCTGGGGAAGGGTTTTGTTGAGTTGTGGAACTAAAAGCTTCAATAATGAGCTAATGTGGAGGTTACTGGGCTTACACAGTAACCGGCATCAGTCAGAACCAACCGACATCGGTCAGAACCAACCGACATCGGTCAGAACCAACCGACATTGGTTAGGAGTCGATTGACATCGGTCATCTTTAGACCAACACCAACTTCTGTACATTTCTAGAATTATTATTTTTAGGAGAACAGATTTGAATCTTTGATTTAAGAGGTGGATCTAAGGGTGGTGAATGCATGGCTCATGAACCCTAGTGTTGTAGTATTCTATATAGTAGCGTTAGATCCTCTTAGCATGTACAATTCAGTAATAGAGTTGATTGTAATTGATTGAGAGTGAGAGAGAACTCTTGAGGGAGAATTACTGTACATCTGTGAGGTGTGAGGAGAGAGATATTTCTTCATTGTATTTCCTTCTGGAAGAGTTTAATACAAATTAGTTATTTCTTGTATCTCCTATTATTTGTTGTTTTTGATTTCTAGTTACTTATTACTTCTGGTTTCAATTTTATGTTTATTTTCTTATATAAAAGTAATCAATTATACTCTAAGATCCTAACAACTGGTATCAGAGCATGTTAGTGTTTGTTGATTATAGAATTCACTCACAAGGGTTTATGATTGAGTGTGAGCAAAGCAATGGCAGAAAAAAGTAAACTAAGAATGGAGAAATTCAATGGCAAGAATGATCAATTATGGAGGATACAGATTGAAGATTATCTGTATCAAAAAGATCTGTATTTACCATTGGGTGGGGTTTCAAGGAAGCCCACAGATATGGAAGATGAATAATGGAATGTTCTTGATAGAAAGGCTCTTGGATCTATAAGGTTGAGCCTAACAGCTTCTGTGTTTTCCAACTTATCATAGGCAAAGACAATGGTAGAGTTAATGGATATTTTGGAAAATTTATATGAAAAACCCTCAGCTTCGAATAAGGTATATCTTATGAAGCAATTATTTAATTTGTAAATGTAGGAAGGTGGATTTGTATCTAGTCATCTTAATGATTTCTATACAATAGTAAATTAGTTAAATTTAGTCAAAATAGTTTTTGATGATGAAATTAAGGCTCTCTTAGTCTTATGCTCTTTACTTGAAAGTTGGCATAGTTTGGTAATGGCAGTTAGTAATATTGCATCTACTTTAAATATCTTGAAAGTTGATGATGTTGTTAATGTAATCTTGAATGAATAAATTTGTAAGAAAAGCACAGGGAAAACATCAGGTAATGCTTTAAGTGTTGAAAGTAGGGGAAGGCAAAGAGAGAAGGGCAAGCAATGGAAATCAAGGTCAAAGATGGGAAGTAGATCCAAATCCAAAAATGGAAGAATAACCTGCTAGAATTGTGGAAAGAAAGGGCATGCAAAGAAAGATTGTTGGTTGAAGGATAACAAAAAAAATCAGCATGAAGGTAATAAAGAAGCAAAAGTTTCAGGTATTGTTGCATAAGATGATCTTATATTTTCTTTGGATAATAAAGTAGAATCATGGGTTTTAGATTCTGGTGCCTCTTTCCATGCAACCCCAAATAAATAATTTTTCAATGATTATGTCCATGGAGATTTTGGAAAATTTTATTTAGGGGATGATGAGCCTTGTAAAATTGTTGGCAAAGGAAAAGTGCAGCTGAAATTGTAGAATGGCAACACATGGGTGTTGAAGGATGTCATGCATGTACCCATCTTGAAGAGGAATCTGATTTCTACAGGATAGTTGGGTGATGAGGGTTGCATAATAACTCTCACAGCTGAATCTTGGAAAGTTTCTAAAGGTGCACTTGTATTAGCAAAAGGTAAGAGAGTAGGTACACTTTATCTATCTACTTGTATTACTGATTATTCTCCTTTTGTTTTATCTACTTCGGATGTAGATGCAAAGTTGTGGCATTGTAGGCTTGGTCACATGAGTGAAAAGGGAATGAAAGTTCTTAAGTCAAAAGGTAAGCTTTCAGATTTGAAAAGCATAGATCTAGATTTTTGTGAGCATTGTATTTTTGGGAAACAGAAGAAAGTGAGGTTTCTCAAAACTGGGTCAACAAAGAAGAAACACAAGTTGGAGCTTGTTCACACAGACGTGTGGGGACCAGCTTAGGTAGCTTCTATTGGAGGATCACAGTATTATGTTTTTTTCATTGATGATGCTACAAGAAAGGTATGGGTTTATTACATAAAGAGGAAATCTAATGTTTTTGACACATTTAAGAAATGGAAAGCTTTGGTTGAGAATGAAACAGGTTTGAGATTGAAGTGCCTTAGATCTAACAATAGTGGTGAGTACTGTAGCAATAAATTCAATAGTTACTATTTTGTGAGTGGAATACACAGGGAAAGGATGGTTCCAAGGACACCTCAGTAAAATAGAGTTGCTAAAAGGATGAATAGAACAATAATAGAGCGTGAATGGAGTATGAGGTTGCATGCTGGTTTGCCCTTATAATTTTGGCTAGAAGCTGTAGATACTCCAATTTACCTGATTAACAGAGGACCTTCTACTGCACTAGATGGTGGAATTCTAGAAGAGGCTTGGACATGTAAAAAGGTAGATCTTTCATTTCTCAAAGTTTTTGGTTATGAAGCTTTTGTGCACATTGATAAAGAAAATAGAAAGAAGCTAGATGCTAAATCTATGCGGTGCACTTTCATTGGTTATGGTTTTGGAGATTTTAGATTCTGGTTGTGGAATTTAGAAACTAACAAAATTATTAGAAGCCATGATGTAGTTTTCAATGAGAAGGTGATGTACAATGATCAACTCAAGAGGTTGAATAATTTTGAGTAGGGAAATCTTGATTTGGAAGAGGTTATGATCCAAAATGAGCTCACGAGTAAAAATCATCACTCACAAAAAAACACAGAGACTGACGTCGGTCAGGTGGAAATTGATGTCAGTCAAGTGGAAATCAATGTCAGTCAGGTGGAAATCAGCATTGATCAAGAGGAATCAACATTGATAGGGTGCAGACTGGCATCGGTCAGAGATGACCAGGATTGGTCACTGTCAGAAGAAAATTTGTGCAGACAACAAGCTGTAAATGAGTCTCAAATGCCCATAAGGAGATCTAAAAGGGTAAGTAAGCCTCTAATTCATTATTCCCCTTATTTATACTATTTGTTGCTCACTGATGGTGGAGAACTAGAAAGTTTTGATGAGGTAATGCAGGTAGAATCCAGGAAATAGTGGGAGCATGACATGAATGAGGAAATTAATTCTTTGGAAGAAAACCATACGTAAGATTTGGTTGAGTTTCCAGATGGAAAGAAATCATTGAAAAACAAATGGGTATACAAGTTAAAGGAAGGAGAGAGTGGACAAATGAGACATAAGGCCAGGTTGGTGGTAAAGGGATTTGCACAAAAACTAGGTATTAATTTTGGTGAAATTTTTTCTCCTATAGTAAAGATGACTTCTATTCGGACTGTATTGTCTTTAGTTGCTATTGAGGATTTGCATCTTGAGTAGCTTGATGTTAAGACATCATTTCTTCATGGAGATTTGAATGAAGAGATATATATGGATCAGCCGAAAGGTTTTGAGGTCAAAGGTAAGGAGAAACTTGTGTGCAGATTGAAGAAGAGCTTATATGGTCTTAAACAAGCTCTAAGACAATGGTATTTGAGGTTTGACAGGTTTATGACAGAGCATGGCTTTATTAAATGTTAATCTAACCATTGTGTTTATTTTAATAGATTGGATAATGGTAGTTATATTATCCTGTTACTGTATGTAGATGATATGCTTGTTGTAGGTTCACACATGCAGAAAATTATTGAGCTTAAGGTAAAATTAGCTCACACATTTGCCATGAAGGATTTAGGAGTAGAAAAGAAAATCCTTGGCATGAGTATTAAGAGAGATAAAAAAATCATAGTTTGATTTTGTCTTAAGAGGATTATGTGAATAAGGTGTTGAAAAGGTTCAATATGCAGGATGCAAAATCGGTAAGCACACCTATGGCTAGACACTTCAAGTTAAGCAAAGAACAGTATCCTAAATCACATGATGAGGTTGAGTACATGAGTAGAGTTCCATATGCTTCAACAGTTAGGAGCTTGATGTATGCAATGGTATGTACTAGACTAGATATTGCCCAAGCAGTGGGAGTTGTCAGCAAGTTTATGGCCAATCCAGGAAAGAAACACTGGAAAGTAGTTCAATGGATTCTCAAAAATATCTGAGAGGGACCAGCAGTAGGCATTTATGCTATGGAGGGTCAAACACTTCTCTACATGGGTATGCAGATTCAGATATGGCAGGTGACTTAGATGGTAGGAGAAGCACCACAGGATATGTGTTCACTGTTGGTGGAATGGCGGTTAGCTAGATTTCAAAGTTGCAGAAGGTTGTTGCCTTGTCTACTATAGAGGTAGAATACATTGCAGTCATAGAGGCTAGCAAGGAAATTATTTAGATGACTTAGTTCATGGAAGAGTTGGGAAAAGAGCAAGAAAGTTGCAGATTATACAGTGATAGTAAAAGTGCAATTCATTTGGCAAAGAATTCAGCCTTTCATTCAAGAACCAAACATATACAGCTTAGGTACCACTTCATTAGATAGGTATTGGAGGATGGACAGTTGAAGCTGGAAAAGATCCATACGGATAAGAACCCTGTTGATATGTTAACAAAGCTGGTAACAAAGGAGAAGTTGAATCTTCATTCAACTTTTGTTGGTCTTCAAGACTAAACTTGAAGAGGGAGAAACAAGTCAGAGATGTTTAGAGGA
Organism: Torreya grandis; assembly: GCA_037957365.1. NCBI lineage: Eukaryota > Viridiplantae > Streptophyta > Pinopsida > Cupressales > Taxaceae > Torreya > Torreya grandis. The sequence continues at coordinate 1,514,769 of JARHVA010001945.1, forward strand.
TGTTGTTGTATAGGTACAAGTGCAGTTGTTTATCTCCAAGTGGGAGATTGTTGAGTTATGGAGCTAAAAGCTTCACTAATGAGCTAATGTGGAGGTTGCTAGGCTTACATAGTAATCGGTATCAGTCGGAACCAACTGACATCGGTTAAAACCAACTGACATCAGTTAGGGGTCGACCGGCATCGGTCATCTTCAGACCGACACCGACTTCTGCGCATTTCTAGAATTATTATTTTTAGGAGAACAGATTTGAGTCTTTGATTTAAGAAGTGGAGCTAAGGGTGGTGAATGCATGGCTTATGAACCCTAGTGTTGTAGTATTCTATATAGTAGGGTTAGATCTTCTTAGCATGTACAATTCAATAGTTGAGTTGATTGTAATTGATTGAGAGAGAGAGAGCACTCTTGAGGGAGAATTACTATACATCTGCAAGTTGTGAGGAGAGAGAGATTTCTTCATTATATTTCCTTTCAGAAGAGTTTAATATAGATTGGTTGTTTCTTGTATCTCCTATTATTTGTTGTTTCTGATTTCTAGTTACTTATTACTTTTGGTTTCAATTCTGTGTTTAGTTGCTTATACAAAATTAATCAATTGTACTCTAAGATCCTAACAGGTTTTGCATCAAGATTAGACTGAATGTAGAAAATAACTAAGAGGTACCTACGAAGGGTATGGTCAGCTCCCTACTACTTTTGGATCTACCTAAACCAAGGTGAGAGAACCTGTGGGGTAGCTTGCTCACATGGAGAGATTCTATAATTCAAATTCCATGGGGATTATTGGCATAGAGAGACAAAAATATGACTAGATCACAACCAAACTTGCCCACTCCACCCAAGAAGGGTTGTCACATAGAATGGGCAAATGTTCTAGGCCAGATACAAGCTAATAAAGAAAGATATAAAAGTGACTATACTCTTCATTCAAAAGAATCTTCAACAACATAAGGGTTGAATAAAATATCACAATGTTGGGCTTCACAACACATAACATAAACACATGTTAAATATACAATGTTTATGCATCTGTAGGTAAATAACACATAATATATGAAAAGGGTTTATTAATTTTATGGTAGGATAAGGTAGGATGAGTTAAATGATAATAAAGAGGAAGGGCATGGTGGTGTGCTAGTAGTTTTCAAATAGCAGGAATTCTTTTAGCATTCATGACATTATTTGTTGTAAATATGTAGAAAAATTACTAATAAGTTAAGGGGAACTACCAGGAGTAATTTACATCTATTGGTACCAATGAGATGCAAATACCCAAATGATCTTGAAAACCTAGAGCATACACTGAAACTAGAATCTCATATACTTTTTCCCATTGAATCCATAAACCTATTGTTCCCTAACAAGTTATTTAATGACATATTCCTAAACATAATACAGAAAAGGATTTAGAATCTAGATCTAAGCCCAAGATGACAACTAGTAATGAGCATAAAACAAGATGTCTAATCAACACAATTTTTAAAACACATCACTACACTTCATCAAAAGGAAATAGAAAGAACCACAAATATTTTCCATTAACTTGAAAGAAAATCTTACATACATCATTATTTAAAAATGCTATCATGGGGATAAGCATGGTGGATTTACTCTATGTTGGATAGGGGAGACATATAGAGATGCTCTCAGAGCTTGCTAATCATGGTACAACTATAACCACCTTATCAAGAGAGGCAAAATACACACAACAATGATCCCAAAATGTAGAAGAGCTTATACTTAGAATGATAAAGACTAGAAACAACAACCCCCATAATAACCAACATAATGGCTAACCCAACCCCCCGATTAGAAGCTAAGCCTTTTATTTATACATTTTTCACCTATTTCAAATCTACAAGTCCCAAAGTCCCATCAAGATGATCCTAAATGGAAAATATTCCTTGCCACACTTGAAATATTCATGGAACTATAAGGAAAATGTCTATTATAACTACCTCTACAAGTAATGATAATGATTTAGAGCATATATTTTAATCTCTAGGTGTGAGATGCCTTTCATACAAGATGGAAAGAGAATATTCATTTGAGGAGCCAAACAGACTTTGTCCTCATGTGAAACTACTTGGAGATGCTTTTCTATTAATTGATGGTAAATATGGAATCTTTTGGACAGCTGCCTTTCTCTTGTGCATGCCAAAGAAATCCCATTACCTTGTGATGATGGCTTGAGAATATTATTGATTCATGGCTTCTTGAAGATACTCCTTGGAGTGGCCCACTTTGATCTTTTAATCTTGTAATATCTTTCCCATGGAGGAGTTCAAACAAGTAAAGAAAATGAAGAATTCAAAACTTAGGTTATATTTCCATTTTTCCCTTTGAAAAGTCCACTCTCATTCACATCATCAATCTATTAGATGAATGATTGACAATGAACCATTGATTTTATTGGTCACTCAGTGAAGGTTTGACACTTATTCTCCTCACCTATAAGACCTTGGACTACTTTGACTCTTTGCCTACCATCAGATCTTGCTTAGGCAGGTGAATGTGCTATATTAAATCATGATCTAAGAGGTAAAACATCATTAGATACTATCTACACTTGACCCTAAGGTTTTTCCACTTGTAAGCCCCATGAGATTTCTGTGCCATTTGTAAATAGTCTCTATTGCATTCAATTCTACCATGCCATATGATAGTAGTTCACTAGATCTTGGACCCCATTGAATTGTCAACTATCTACTCACATCATTGGATCTTTGAAACATACTCAAACTTTTAATCATACCCCATGAACTTGACACTTATCATGCCTTCACTAGTTATAGGTTCCTTTGAATTATTCATCTTTGATCACATACCATTAGATCATCTTGCTCCATGTAAATGTGTGTAAACAACTACTTCAAGGGGCCTAAATTTGATGCTCATGTGACTCTTTTGGAACATTTAAACTCCAATAACTACTTTCTATAGCCTAAAGTTGACATTTGTATGCCTATCAAAAAACATCCAGGAGACCATCACACTCATGTAATTTAGGCAAATTCCTTCAAAGCTTTTGTCTTTGGTAATTTGGTTTGTAGGCTCTTTGTCTTGGCATCTATTTCACCAGGATAATTATTCTACATGAATTCTTAGTTTTTGGCCTTTTGGTCTTCGAAAGAATTTTCTCAAGCCTTTTATCTTTGGCTTCTCTATCTTTAGATCAATTATCCTACAAAAATTATTTTGGGATTTTATCTTTCGAACTTCTGCTCCTAGGCCCTTTATTTATTAGGAAAATTGTTTCAGATATTTTGTTTGAAACAATTTCTTAAAGAAATTAACCTTTACACTTTTCCCACAGAATGTGAATCTTTGGAATGTTTTCATCATCAAGATAATTATTTCAGACATTATGTCTGAAATAATTTTGTCAAAGAAATTTAACTTGGCATTTTATTCAAATAAATTAATCTTACACTTTTGTTGAAGAAAGGACTTTTATCGAGCTTTTTGTGTATGAAAAATGCCTAAAGGGCAAGTGCCCTTTGGAATTTTTACCACAAATAAAATGTTTGAAACAAATAAGTACTTTTCATTTTTTTCTAAGGTAATTGGACCTAGCTATTTTTTTGAATAAATTAGACCTTTGCACTTTTGTTGAAGGGTAAGTGCCCTTTGGATTTTTTTCACAAACATTTTGGCTAAAACAAAATAAGAATCTGCATTTGTTTCAGGCTTTTTGCATGGAAAAAATTCCCAAAGGGCAAGTGCCCTTCATAATTTTTTTCATGAAAAAATTTTCTAAAAGAAATGACCCTTTTAATTTTTTATTAAATACTTAGCCTGATGCAAATGGGACTTGGCCAAAACATTGAATTCCTTCAAAAATTTTGTAGTAGATAAAATGTCTGACAAAAATAAGTCTTCAAACTTTTTGTCCGAGACAGAAATCCTGAAGACTTATTTCCACCAGACATTGTGTTTGCACAAAAAACCCATAAAAATCTAAGGAAAAGACACATTTGCCAAGAAAAGACCAAATTAGGAATTAGCTAATTGTCACATGAATATGACCTTTGACATGAACATTTTGAAAGCAAGAATTTGGCTAAGGACTTGGGCATTTAATTTTGGCTAGGGTTTAATTACTTCAGTGAAATTTTAGACACTAACATTGGCTCTCACCCAGGGATGTATAACCCCTATGAGTGTGTAAAGAACCCTAGGATGTAAGACTGGGTGCCAATCCATTAGACTATAGAGTCAAGACTTAACAATTTTCATTAAACATTCTTGAAGGCTCAAAAAAACATAATAGACTGATAAAAATAGATTAGAAAGAACTATAAATGAACACATGACAAAAATATGAAGGGAAACTATACAAACAAGGCCCGAAGTAGAGGGGAAACAAAAAAAAAAAAACATTATGTAAATAAGTACAGGCTCAATCGAGGAAATGCTACAAATACCTACCATTAACTAGAGGCTCCAAAATTCTACCATCCCTTAATTTCTTGAACTTTTCTAGTAGCTTAGTGGCTAAAATGAAGTAAAACAAATCTCTATACATGCCTAAAGGTCCTACTACTAGGTTGTAATAGGATGACACATTAAAGCAAATCCTCTTTACATGATCTCAAATATAGATAAGACCAAGCTAAAAGACTTTGGTACTCCTTTAAAAGTTGTAAATAAACTTGTTTCTTAGCTATAATCAAGGGAGTACCAAGTAAGAATGGACCAGGATCAATAATTTCATTTGTGCACTCAAAGTACTGCTTGAAAAAAAACTAAAAGAATTCATCCTCAGGGGAATAGAAGATAACCCCATATTCATTGAATTCCATTCTCCAAACATCACCTTTATTGTCAAACCCAGTATCAAGAACAACTAGTTACTCAATAATGTCTATATTTCTAATGGAGCTACCCAATGTTACATCCCTATATAACACTTATTTCAAAGCAAACTTTAGATATTTGATTACATCATGGTTGGGTAAATCATTTGCTTATGTCTTATTATCATCATGAGAAAATTCATATGTTAGCACCTTCTTGATCACACTCCAAAACTTATCAATAATAGTATAAAACATCATTTTCATGGAGGTATAAAATTTACATGGGGACTATTGACAATTAAACATAAAAATCTCATATTTGGATGACACAAACTCAAGTTCATTCAAATATTCATCAATTTGTTTAGCAGTATCACATGGAGGATGTGGGAGGAAGCACTTGTCACACCAGTCAAGTCAAAATGAAAATGCACAACATTTATTTTGGTATTTAACATATCAGGTACTTCCATTTTGGCCTCCAAACTTGTCTCCTTCATCTTTGATGAAAACATAGCAGTGAGATAAGGTTCTGATGAATCACCTATGAAGGATGATCTCAATCCTTCCAGCTTTGCAAATAATAAAAATACTCAAAGCTGAAGGTTAATGAAGATATTCAAACTAGGCACTAATATTCATTGAAACTAGATGATAAAAATTAGAGTCACCACTAGAATCACAATTCTAGAATATAATAGTTAACAAACTAGTTGTGATACATGTTGAAATTAAAATTGTTGAAGCTTAATGAGATAGAAAACAAAGACACTAATTTTTTTAGAATAATGTACAAAAGGGACAAAACACATTTCAACATGAAATGTTAACATTTCTTTGCAATATATGTAGTAAATGCCAATTATCAACTCCTTCAATTCTTGGCACGTCCCTAGTGGAGTGCTGCAATATTGACAACCAAGATAGTCTGACTATAGAAAATAACAAGTCAAACACCTTCAAATTTGAAATACTTATAGCTCTTTGCAAGATTCCTTAGTAACATAAGTGACTTGGACTTCAATTTGTTCCTTAACAATGGTGTTAGAAGAGTGGTGATATTGATGGACCAAAGATAATCAAAATAACAAAAATAGGCAGAGAAATTGATAACAATGAAATCATTTTCAACTCTCTATAAGATTCCTTAGAAACACAAGTGACCAGGTCTTCAATTTAATCCTTGAAAAGGGTACCAAAAGAGTGGTGATGTTGATGGACCAAAGATAATCAAAATAACACAAACATGTAGATAACTTGATAACAATGAAAGCACTTACAGCTCTCTACAAGATTCTGTGACAACACAAGTGACCAAGACTTCAATTTAATCCACAGAAAATGTTCCAAAAGAGTGTTAGTTCTTAGTTGACAACTTGTACACTTGGCCTTGTGCACTTGAATAAAATGGTAAACAAAGATGAAAAAACTGCTATATTGTCATTATATTCATGGAAGGGTTTTGCATCAAGATTATATCAAATGTAGAAAATGACTAAGAGGCACTTACAAAGGGTATGGTCATCTCCCTACTACTTTTGGCTCTACCTGAACCACGGTGAGAGGACCTATGGGGTATCTTGCTAACATGAAGATATTCTATGATTCAACCTCCATGGGGATTATTGGCATATAGAGATAAATCTAACTAGAACACAACTAAACTCACTCCATCTGAGAAGGTTGTCACATAGAATGAGCAAATGTTCTAGGCTAGATACAAGATAGTGAAGATAGATATAAAAGTTATTACAATCTTCATTCAAAAGAATCTTCAACAAAATAAGGGCTAAATAAAATATTGCAATACTAGGATTCAAAGCAAGAAATGTAGACACATGTTAAATATACAATTTTTATGCATCTGTAGGTAAATAACACTTAATATATGCAAACGACATATTATTTGTAGGGTAGTATAGGGTAGGATGAGTTAGATGATAATAAAGAGGAAGGGTGTGGTGGCGTGTTAGTAGTTTTCAAATAATAAGGATTATTTTAGTATTCATGACATTATTTATTGTAAATATGTAGAAAAATGACTAACAAGTTAAGGGGAACTACCAAGAGTAATTTTCAACTATTGGTGCCAATGAGATGTAAATACCCAAATGATCCTGAAACCCTAGAACATACACTGAAACTATAATCTCATATAGTTTTTCCCATTGAATCCATAAACCTAGGGTGCCCTAATAAGTTATTCAATAACATATTCCTAAACATAATGTAGAAAGGGATTTATGATCTATATCTAAGCCCAAGATGACAACCAGTAATGAACATAAAATAAGATGCCCAATAAACAACATTTGTAAAACACATCACTATACTTCATCAAAAGGAAATAGTAAGAACCACAAATATTTTCCATTAACTTGAAATAAAACCTTACATACATCATTGTTTCAAAATGCTACCATGGAGACAAACATGGTGGATTTGCTCCATGTTGGATAGGTTAGACATATATAGATGATCTTAGAGCTTGCTAATGGTTGTACAACTACAACCACCTTAGTAAGAGAGGCATAATTCACACATTAGTAATCCCAAAATGTGGAAGAGCTTATAATTAAAATGATATAGACCAAAAATAACAACCCCCATAATGACCAACACAATGGCCAACCCAACCCATTGAATATAAGACAAACCTTTTATTTATACATATTTTACCCATTTAAAATATACAAGTGCCAAAGTCCCACCAAGATGCTTCTAGCTGGAAAACATTCCTTACCACGCTTGAAATCTTCATGGAACTACAAGGAAAATGACTGTTACAACTACCTCTACAAGGAATGATGATGATTTGGAGCATATCTTTTGATCTATGGGTGGGAGATGAATTTTATATGAGTTGGAAAGAGAATATTCATTTAAGGATCCAAATAGACTTTGTCATCATGTGCAACTACCTGGAGATGCTTTTCTATTAATCGATGGCAAATTTGGAATCTTATAGATATGTGTCTTTCTCTTGTGCATGCCAAAGAAAGCCCATTACCTTGTGATTATGGTTTGATAATATTCTTGATTCATGGCTACTTGAAAATATTCTTTAGAGTGGCCCACTTTGATCTTGTAATCCTACAATCTTTCCCATAGAAGAGTTTGGACAAGTGAAGCAGATGAAGAATGCAAAACTTGGGTTATATTTCCTTTTTTCCTTTTGAAAAGTCCACTCTCATTCACATCATTGATCTTATTGATGCATGATAGACCATGAATTATTGATTTTCTTGGTCGCTCACTGAGGGATTGACACTTGTTCTCCTTGCATCTCCATAAAATATTTTGGACTACTTTGACTCTTTGCTTGCCATCGAATCTGACTTGGGTAGGTGAACACACTCCATCAGATCATGATATAAGGGGTAGAATGTCATTAGATATTGTTTTCACTCGACCTTAAGGTTGTGCCACTTGGAATCCCTATAGGATTTCTATGTCCCTTAAAAATAGTCTCTGTTGCACTTGATCTCAGGCCCCATTGAACTGTCAACTATCCACTTGCATCATTGGATCTTTAGAACATTCTCAAACTTTTAATCATTCCTTATGAGCTTGACACTTGTCATGCTTGCACTAGTTTTGGGTTCCTTTGAATTATTCAGCTTTGATCAAGGGCTGTTAGATCATCTTGAATCATGTAAATGTGCACCATAGATCTACCTCCATTTAAAACCAAATGGATACTTTATGAGGCATAAATTTGATATTCACATGACTATCTTAGAACATTTGAACTCTAAAAATTACTTTTTATGGCCTAAAGTTGATGTTTGCACACCTGTTAAAAAAGATCCATGAGACTATCACACTCAGGTAATTCAAGCAAATTCCTTTAGAGGGTTTGTCCTCAGTAATTTGCTCTATAGGCTCTTTATCTTGACATTAATTTCATCAAGACAATTATTCCATAAGAATTCTTGGTTTTTGGCCTTTTGGTCTTTGGAAGAATTTTCTTGGGCCTTTTATCTTTAACTTATCTATCTTCATAATAATTTTCTTGGAACAATTGTTGTGAGCTTTTGTCTTTGGCACTTCTACTCCTAGGCCCTTTGTTTATCGGGAGAATTGTTTCATAAATTTTATCCAAAATAATTTCCCAAATAAATTGACCTTTACACTTTTCCTGCAAAACTTGAGTCTTCAACATTTTTTCATCATTAGGATAATTATTTTGGACATTTTATCATAAATAACATCATCATAGAAATTGAGCTTACACTTTTACTGAAGGAAGGACTTTTGTCAATCATTTTGTGTGGGAAAAAATTCTTGAAGGGAAAGTTCCCTTCAGAATTTTTTCCATGGAAAAAATGTTTAAAAAATAAGGACTTTTCATTTTTTTCAAAGGAATTGGATTTATCTCTTTTACTAAAGAAATCATACCTTTTCACTTTTACCGAAGGGTAAGTTCCCTTCAAATTTTTTGCACAAATTTTTTGGCTGAAATAAATTAAGACTCTGCATTTCTTTTAGGATTTTTACACAGGAAAAATTCCCAAAGGGCAAGTGCCCTTTAGACTTTTTATTGTGGACAAAATGATCAAAATAAATGACCCTTCAAATTTTTGTGAAACATGTAGCTTGATGCAAATGGGATTTGGCCAAGTCATTGGATTCTTTCATAATTTTTGTAGTAGATAAAATGTCTAACAAAAATAAGTCTTCAAAATTTTTATCCGAGACAAAAATCCTAAAGACTTATTTCTATCAGATATTGTGTTCATGTAAAAATATCAAAAAAGTCTAAGGGAAAGACACATTTGCCAAGCAAAGACCAAATTAGGACTTATCCATTTTTCACATGAACTTAACCTTTGACATGAACATGTTGAATGCAAGAATTTGGCTAAGGGCTTAGGCATTTACATTTGACAAGGGCCCAATTTATTTAGTTTAATTTTGGGCACTAACAGACTGATCACTTTTAGAGGACCCTATAATAAGATGCTTATTCCATCACCTACATAAGGTTTGACAAGGCCTTTAGTTGACCTATTACAATCAATAAATCCTTCACTCTCTCTAAATCAGTCCTTAATGCAACCTACTCTCTATGGTATCTATTTACATCACCAGTCTCATCTTCCATCTATGTAACCACATCATGGGTCACTAAGACCTTCTTTCTACTCCTCACCTCTACTATTAACCGATCAACCACACCCTATATCTGATTATCTCTATGACTCTTTAACTACCTATATCTAATTTATCCCCTATAGGCATATAATCTCCTTATCTCTCACTATGATATCCTAATGTATCCTCTTAATCAAGGCCTCATAATCCACTGATCATGTCAGCGTTGATGGACCAACCTCATCATTCTGAACTATGTGAATCTTTATTGCTTGATGCATCACTATGTCTTCCCCATCTCCTTCATCCTCATTTTCAATCATAATCATAGATGTACCTACTTATACTCTATATCCAAAAACATCAACCACATGTATATCACCAATCTAAACATCATCTCCTATATCCCCATCAACACCACTAGATTATCCTCCATCTCATAGGGTAGCTACCTGAATATGTACCATCTTTTATCCACTCTTCTATGGTTGGACCCTAAAGGCTCTCTGTAATCTCTCCCTCCATGTTATAGGCCTATAATGAGGAACTACCATTCACACTAGACATATCTACTCCCACCATGAAATATACGCCTTAGTCACTCCCACATATGTTATATCCCTCCTCGATTGATAACTTACAATCTATACTTATACCTATATTTGATCTGCCACTCTAGGGTATATACTTAGTCCAAACTATGGTCTATTCTATACTACCCATGCAAAAACATGCAACCCTATAGGTACATCATGTCGTATTTTAAAATATCTTAGAACCTTATATACTATAACACTCTATAATGCATTCATTCCTACCAATAATGTATCAAGGTGTCAACATATAGTCCATATATTACACATCCTATCCCCATTATGGATTTTCCTCCTTGTAAGGCATCCATGTAATATTTTTAAGCGTCAACATATCAAGTGTCCTCCTATAAATTATCACATCTCCTAAGTGAGATTTTTATGCACCTATAACAATGTAACATCTATCATAAAATGGCTTTGCATTTGATCTTTATTTCATCTATCCAATCAACCTCTCAACTATAATATGATCCCATGCCTACACCCACAATGGTTTGGATAGGCTTTTGATAAATCGTACCTTATACATGATATCATGCAAGTCTATGTAAAAGTGAGCCAATACACATGGTCCCCATGGGAAATCTATCAAACTCTCAAACATATCCATAATAACATCCAATAAATAGTAAGAAATAATCTCCCTCTCTTATCTGGTAGTAACATGCCACCAAAAAGAGCCATCAACACTAATATCAGCCCATATATCTCCTCTAATTCCATACAAGCATCCAAATATATCCCATAGTATATCATTGAGATAATATCCTCCTTAGCACCCTTACCATTGATACTTATCAATTAATATCTCTTCGATATACCTTCATACCCTATATTAGGATGTAAAATTATCCTCCACACATTCTCTAGTGTGATGGTCATCTCCCCTATTATAAATTAGAATGTACTGGTCTTTGAGTGCCAATAGTCTATCAATTCTATCCTTACTGCCATTCTAGTGTGTATCTTAGGCATTTTTACTACATAGGATAACCCCATTACCTAAAATATACTCACCTCATAATCAATGAATCTCACCATCAATGGTAAAATACCAGATCACCTCTCCTACATAATACGTATCGATTGTCTCTCTTAAAAACATCAAAATGACACACTATTAGCCTACATAATAAGTATCGATTGTCTCTCTTAAAAACATCAAAATGACACACTATTAGTATTATCACATCATAAATCCATTTATCAAAATCATATGCTAATCATATCCACATTTGATGAAAATTATATCTCAAATTTATTATTCCCTAATAACAATGATGAATATGCTAAATATTTGATGAAATCACTGACACTTGACAAATTCACTGCACCTTTAATGAATTCATTGTTATGATGAATTTTCTATGCGGTATAATGAAATAACTATAGGTTTTAATGAATTTTACACTAATTTTTAAAAAATTATTAATCTAATGAAATCATTAAACTTTATTATAAAATAATTGTATGCCCTTAAAAAACCTACTAGATTTGACTTCAAAACCACCATTTGGAAAATGTTGGTTTCATTTGACCTAATTTTTCCTAACATTTATTCCACATCAATGATAAAAAATGAATTAAAAAACACCACTTACCAAATCCCCACTATCCTTTGCCATCTAATACACTTAAACTCACTCATAATGATGAATATCCATTGGAATATGCTATATTTTCATCTCCAACCTCTTACACTCCAGAGCAAAAAACAACAATATATAGAAAATAAACTAAATGAATTTTAAATAATGAAAATAATATTTGCCTTAATTGTTATGTATTCATGTATCCCACTCAACTTTTTCAACCACCCACATGTTATTTCAACTATTTCCCCACCTAACGACTTACATTTTATTTTATACCATAACTCTAATTAATTACTTACTATCTTTATTATTTTTTATTTGATTTGGGTAAAAGACCTAGTTTTATAGGGATCCAAGAACCACAAAATTATTATACAAAGAGAGCAATATGCCAATCCATGACTAAACAACAAAAATAACAAAAACTAACTATAACATACTAAAATTAGGGAAAAATAACAGCATAAAAGTTTAGGAGGGGGGCCCTCTAGTGGTTCCTCATACTCCTCAAGTGTCTTCTCTAGGATATCCTTCTTGAACTTTGAGACCTTTGCCCTTGTACAATTACCAAGTCCTTCTGTTACATTACCTAGAAGAATCAAGCATGGCCTCTTCTCTCCTCGAACCTATAAGGGTGTCTTCTTAATGGGGGCCAATTTAGGGGAACTAGGTAGGGGGGGTTTCCATGATTTTAAGCATCCATTTGATAGGGGTCCAATTTATCTTAGTGTATTGGATGAAGGATTGCATAGTCAATTCAACCTTCTTATGTAGGGTATTTCACTCTTATATAAGGTTAGAAAGGGTTAACCCAAACTTTTGCACCTCGTTATTGAATTTATCAAATTGCTCCCTATTATTATTCAGATCCTCAGGTAGAATAAATTTTCCCTTCTAAGTAGCCTCCTCAGAATTTCCCTCATCTAAGAAGACCAAATTGGGTTTGGGGATAAAGAGCTTGAGAGGAAGGTTTTTGGTAGAGGTTTTTGAAAAACTAGCCTAGGGGGTACTCACAGATGGGTGATAGGACCTCGAGGTGGGGTCCTTCTTTGAGGAATCCTCATAAGAGTCCTCCTTAGTGGAGGATCCCCCTTGGGGGACCTCACTCCCTTGTAGATTTTGGTCATGCTTGACAAGAAACAAAATAAGCCCCTAGTGTAGGATGGGGTTGGACTTGCTGACATGATAATATAAGGAAGTACATTTTAATGACTTAATCAGGTAGAATAATAGGCTGATCTTATAGCCTAGAAAGTGATTTAATAATAAAAATAATGATAAAATATTAGGGTATATTTACCCTCTAAGGTCATGTATCTCATTACCTAAAGACATATTTCTAGCCAATGTTGTAGAAGGTCCACCTGGGAGAAAACCTTCTTGTCAGTCTTCATAAACTCATTCATTATAAAATAGCATTGAAGGATTTCCCACTTCTTAGTTTGGTCTTTGAATGACTTTTTCCCCTTGCAAGACATGTCAGTAGCCTTCCCAATAATGTCCTTTGTGACAGTGAAATTTATGCCCTGAATTACAACTGTATGTTTATTCCATGTAGTGATAAAATTTTGGGCCATGTCTGCATCATGCTAAGTAATTATCACCATTAACTCTATGAGACCCCAAGCTTAAGATTTTTCCAAACTTTATTCTATCCCTGCACCTCTATATATGAGATAGGCTCAATCTATTCTCTATCTCCTACCATTGACACAATGACAAGAGAGCTGAGGCAAGTTAATGGATAGATATGGAGAGAGTGAGTTTGAACAATATGAATAAGGCTTGGGATGCTCAATGTTTTCATCCTATAACAATTACACCACCTCATATGTTCATAATGGTGGACCATCATATTTAAATTCCATCCCTTGATAAAAGTATTTCATGTGTGTGATGACATGATATCCCATTCAACCTATTGTAATTTCATCCCATATGGCCTTTAGGACATTATAGGAGATATGGCCTCATTCATGCCAATTGGTTAAAAGGTGGAGTTTTAATCCTATGTTGGCTAGTATATCTACTACCCCATTTCTTTCCCAATATGTATGCATAATTTAGAATTATACCATGCCGCTTAAGATTTACTTGGCATCATCCATGATGTCTTTAATAGTGTGAGAGGGGGTTATTTTCCCTTCTAGTGCATTTATAATATTCAAATAATCACCCTCCATGATGATTCATTTTAGTTTGAGTCTAGAAGCCAATTAGATACCCCAGAGGGCCGTCTTGGCTTTGGAAAAGTAGTTGGTTTGATTTACCAAAGGTCTCGCATAGGTGGTAAATAGATCTCCTTTTGAGTTCTTAATGACTCCTCCACCACCTGTAGGTACTGGGTTGCCTTTGAATGCACCATCAAAGTTCATTTTTTCCCATTCTTCTGGTGGAGCCTTCCATTTTGTATGTTTACAGATAAGGGATTTAGAGGGGGAGTTTAAGTGCTAGACTATGTCCCAATTGCTGAGTATATGTAGTGCTAAAGGAGGTCCAAGGTCTTTATTTTTTGGGGGAAGATTTCTAATTTTTAGAGATAGCCTAATAGAGGTGGAGGAAGGCCCCTTTAGGATGGTACTTTTTGTTTAAAATTAGGCTATCATTACATGCTTTCCAGACACACCAAAACTAATGTGGAAGAGTTAGGCACCATAGGAATTCTAGGGATGGGAGATTCCAAGGTGGTTTCCATTTCATTATGAGGTCAAGCACCTTATTTGGTTTGTCCTAAATAAGGGTGAATTTTTTTATCATCTATTTGAATAGTGTCAATTCAAAAGAGCACTCTAAAACTAGGTGATGGACCAAGTCCTCTGCATTTTAGCATATAAGGCATCTATTGGGAACTATCAATCCTCTTTTATCTAGGTTATCTATCATCAAGATTTTGTCTTGTGCCACTAGCCAAAAGAATAAATTAACTTTAGGAATCAGATGCTTATCCCAAATATTTTTCCAAAAATTCCATTCACTTGCTAAATTAAGGTCAACAACGTGTCCTAAGGCATCAAGTAAAATCCATTATCTTTAGCAACCCATATAAAGTGATATTCCTTCTAAAATGAAAGAATATGGATTTGACTCATTAAAGCATTGAGGGTCTGTATTGCCTATGATTCTTCCACTGAGAGCCCTTCATAAGGGAGCATTTTCCATCATTTTAAGCCTTCATTCACCACCCAATAATCCTTAATTTTTTATTCCCATCTTATCTTAAGGTTTTTATACCAATTATCCAAAATCTATTATGAGGAAAAGGGAGTGGAGGATAGCCAAACATCTTCCCAAAAGTCAATTTTCTCACCATTGCCAATTTTCCATATGATGCCTTTGTTTAGTAGGTCCTTACAGTGGGTGTGGCCTTCTAAAAAGTGGATCCATCCATAATAACTTCTTCCCATAATAAGTCATCTACTTCTACTCCTTCTAGATATTCATCTTTAATAATTCTTTCCCATTCACTATTCTCCTTCAAAATCCTTCAACCCATTTTTGCTAACAGGGCTCTATTCATAGATTTTATGATTCTCAGGCCCAGGCCTCCATTTGTTTTGAGAAGGCAAGATTTTTTCCATGTGATGAGGTTATATCTAAATATTTATTTAGTTCCCCTCCATAATAATTTTTTATTTATTTATTAAATATTAGTGGCCATTTTGGAGGGCATTTTGAAAATAGACATTTGATAAATAGGGATGCTCTGGATCAAGGCTTTGAACAACTGGTATTTCCCTACTTGAGTAAGTAGGTGACCCTTCTGTACCACTAGATTTCTTTGAATTAAATCAATGAGAGGATTCTAAATCTTAGAATCCATTTTTATTTCAAAGAGTGGGATGCCTAAATGACTTGTTAAAAATTTTCCCACTTGACAATCCATAATTCTAGAAATTCTTTTCTACTAAAAGAGAAGAGTGTTAATGAAAAATAAAGAACTCTTTTGAAAGTTGATTACCTAATTAAATACATCTTCATAATTATTTAGGATGAGTTTTTTATTCATGGCTTATTCCATGAAGGCTTCACCAAGGATGATGGTATCATCATCAAATTATTCAAAGGTGATAGGTTCAGTATTTAGAGCCATTAAGATTCCTTTTATTAGTCCTTGAGAGTGGTATTTCACCAGACTCCTATCCAACATTTTTCCTATAATGATGAAAAGGTAAGGAGAGAGAGGGTCAACTTACCTTAGTCCTATTGAAGAAGGTAATAAACCTTTTGGAATACCATTTATGTTAACATAAAATTTAGGAGTAGCAATGCAGTTCCAGATGATCTTCCTGGTGTCTTGATTAAATCCCAACCTTTCTAGGATCTGAATGAGGAAAATCCAAGAGACTTGATCATAGGATTTTAACATATCTAACTTAATAAATATTCCCTAACTTAGGGATCTAAATATGGAATGAATGGCCTCATAAACTAGGATGATGCCATTTGTTATTTGTCTACCAACAATAAAGGCCCTGAGATACTCCCCTTTGACTTTATCTAGTATATGTTGCATTCTATTTACCAAGATAGATGAGCATATTTTGCATGTGGTATTGCAAATACTAATGGAGAAGAAGCCCTAAATGTTGTTAGCACCCTAATTTTTTGGGATCAATACTAAAAAAGTGTTATTGATTTCCTTGAGAATAGTTTTAGATTGGAAAGATTCTCTAGCAGTTGCCTCAATCTCCTTATGGATAATGTCCCAAATTTTTTGGAAGAAGAGTGGGGGAAACCCATCAAATCCTAGGGCTTTGGATCCCTCCATTGAAAAGACAAAAGTTTTTATCTCCTCTTCAGAAGGAACATTAGTGAGGGAGATATTATCAACATAAAAAAAGATTATCAAAGTTGTTCAATGTGGTGGCTACTAAATGATCATCTGGTAATATTTCTTTCAACAGGATATTTAAAAAAAAAAATGATTACATGTTGGGAGATATCATCTTCATCTCTATTAATATCCCTATTTTCCATTTGCAACTAAGATATTTTTTTAATGTTCATATGTCTTGTTGTAGAGTGATGGAAGAACTTGGTATTCCTATCACCTTCCTTCAGCCATGTGCATCTGGACTTTTGTCTCCAAAATGCTTCCTCTCTTACTTCAAGGTTGTGAAATTGACAAAGTTCTTTTTCCCTAAAATTGATGTGATCATTTTTATTGTCCATAGCACATAGATCTTCAATACTCAAATTTCTACTTTGAGAGCCTTCTTTTGTATGAAAATATCCTTGAAGACTTATTTATTCCAAATCTTCAATTTCATTTTGAGGAAGCTAAGATTTTTAGTAAGAATAAACATGGTGGGTCTCAAGAAAGGTTATTCTAACCAAACTCTTAGGGATTCCATGAGATTAAGATGAATGAACCACATGCTTTCAAATCTAAAGGGATAACATTTGGGTTTAGATATTTTATCTCCTTCAAAAACTAAAGGATTATGATCATACCTGATTCTACAGAGGGAAAAAAGTCTACTAAAGAAATGAATGTCCCATTTTAGGGAAATCAAAACTCTATCAAGGTAGACCTGGATCAATTTTTTACCTAATCTTTTATTCAACCACATAAAAGGATTGTCATTTAGGTCCACATCCACTGATCCTACATTTGTAATGAAATCATTAAATTCCATCATGTTATTAATGAAGTAAATATGACCCCATTTTTTATCCCAGGAGTGAGAGGGGTGTTGAAGTCTCCAACAACAATCTAATTCTAATTTACATAGGTCTTTCTAAAATCCAACAAGTTTTTCCAAAGAAAGTTTTTGGCAGATTTGGCATTTGAAATGTAGACATTAGATAAGATCCATTTATCATTGCTATCTAAATCTATGAAAACAATAGAAATATGATCATTTTTCTTCCATAAAATATCTCCTCCCAAGAAATATAGGTTCCAAAACACCTCCAGACCTCCTGAAGCACCTTTAGAGTCCAAGGTTAAAACTTGAGAATTCCTCCAAATTTTAAAAATGCAAGATTTGAGAATGAAATCAGACCTTTTGGTTTCCTGAATGATAAGGATAGAAGGGTCATCCCTTTTTATGAGATTTTAGAGGGTCCTCTAATTATTGGGATTATTTAAACCCCTAATGTTCTAAGAAAGGATTTAAATTTCTTATCCCATTAGATTTTAAGAGTTTAGTGGGAGCCCTTAAAAATCTCTTCGGCCATTTCCAAGTTCCTAGTAACCATCCTGGGAGATCTTCCCATAGGTTTTGGGGCAAAACTAATGTTGGATTTTTCCTTCCTCTTTTAATTTTAGAGTTTGTGGTAAAACCTTCTTTCGGTAAAAGGTCCTGGGGGGAGAAAGTGTCTCTAAACATTTCCCCCAGTCTTTGAAGTGCTTTGGAGACTTAAAATGTTGGGAGAGAGTGGTAACCTTAAGAGGGGGAGGATTGGATCAGTCTAAGCTATCAAATAGGGGGATTTTCCACACTAGAGCTTGAACAGACTCAAAGAGTGGGGAAGGTAGATGAACACCCAAATAAAGAGAGGGAAGAGGAGGACGAGGGGGGAAGGGTCTATAGAAGATAAAATAGGGGCACCTAAGGTGGAAAATAGGGGGGAAGAAGGGATCATGATAGGTTTTAGAAGAGGGGAAAGAGGCATTATGTTGGGGTTGGGGACTAGATGAAAATAGGGGGGAGTGGCATGATTTAGAGGGGTGACAGATGCCCAATGAGAGGACAAGGGGAGAAAGAGGAGGGGGGGCCTAAGGTAAATCTAGGGGAAAGGGAGGAGGAAGGGTTGGGGGGGTCTAGGGAGAATCACCCCAGAGAGACCCAACTCACTCAAGGACATTGAGCCAATAAATGAATCAAGAGGAGCAAAAGGGTTATTAAAAAAAATTCCTTTTAAGCTGCCAAAAAGTAAAATGCTTAGAGGGGATCTAGGGGAGCCAATTATGAGAGGGTAATATGACCATAGATCCTTCCTCGATGCCTCCTTCCTATTCCTTTTCTACATAGGAGTGTCAGAATCCTAGCCTTTCTTCAGACAGTCATGTAGAATATAACTTAGAAAGTTACATCATGGGTAGATGATTACATTATTCTCATATACTATCTTATACATCCATTCACCATACTTTGAATTAATCTTTTTCTCATGCAATAGGGGCTTATTTTTAGGTATGAAAATGTGAACTTGGGATATAACCATTCTTTGATGTGAAAGAGTAACTAGATCAATTTTAATAGATTTACCTAAAGCCCTAGTGATACCAATGATGGCCTTTGAGTGCCAATATTACAAGGGGAGTTTAGGAAGAAGGATCCACATTAGAACATCATCCATGGTATTATTGCTAAGATTTGACCTAGCCTTCTACCTTCTGACAATCATGCTTTCCTTGCCCATAAGCTAGGGCCCTTTCGAGAGAACCTTGATGCAATCCTCTTGTAGAGAAAACTTTATCAAGAAGAAACCCCTAGATAAAGTGACCACTTCTAGGTAGTATTTGGGTTTATACCTTGCTTTAGACTAATTATGAAAAGGATCAATATTTAGATGGAAGCTATTTACCTTGGCCAAAATGGATTTGGAAAGCTCCACATTAGCTTGCTCCACTACAGGGTCTAAAATAGGGACAAAAACCATGTTGTTAGTTTCTTCTAGGAAGATCTAAAAGTTTAAAAGATCTTGGCCCACCAAGCTTTTGCCTTTGAACATGTCTACCTATAACAATTTATGGGTAGATGGATCTATTTTTTTGGGATAGGGAAAACCTTATCTACCTAATTTAGAGTAGAAATCAAATCCTTTGGGCCTTTATCCATCAGGTGAAACCATGAGTGGGTCCACATGGGGCCATGTTGACTATAGAGAGGGAATTATCAAATCCTTCCTTCATGTAGATGTTGTCCACATGACCATTCTAATTTTCTTTCCTAAGCAGGAATTCAAACAACTAAAGGTCCTCTGTAACGTCCATTTGGGCATCAAATATTATAAACATCTAGATATTATCTTTATTATTGATTTAAAATCAATTTGTTTATTTTTTTCAAAAAATTATTTGAAAATATATTTATCCTTTTATATCCCATATATTATAAATAGGATATATTATTCTCACATCCACTTCCATGTAACAATATTCATGGGGAAAATCCAAATGTGCAGCTTTAATTGAGGACTATTTTTATCTAATCAGCTCTATAGTAACTATTTTCTTGGGAAAATTAATTTTACATACACCTACAAAATCATGAAAGCATTTTATTATTAATGGTACTTTGGTTTACTACCATTTCAACTACATCATTCACTTAAATCATTCATCCACCTCTATAATTCTCGAACGACCAATCGAGGAGGCATCATTTATTGTCATTCATAAATACTCAAGACATATTTTATACATCCATTTTCACTTTAATTTTTATTTATTGTTTGAAAAAGAATTTATTATTATAGTCACAACACCCTTTTAAAGAGGGGAAATGTAGATGCCTAAATTTTGTCAAATTTAGTGTCATAATTAACTTTACTTATTATCGAGATACTAATCCAACCACCACCCTAAAATCTATTTCTATCCTAAGGTGAATTAACATAATTTCCATCCTTTTTTAGAATAATTAATTAATCCATATTAATTAATTAATCATGCACACATAATTCCATAAAACTAATTAAAATATGGAATTTCCAAGTCACCAAACATCTTCCATACTTTTCTGAACCAAGTGTTGACTCATCCAACCACTTCCTTAAATTTATCAACCAATTTTTGAGTCATCATTGAACTTTTCAACCAACATGATGAGTCACCCAACTACCTTGATTCATTCATGAGAAATTTTTAACTACCAACTTACTCACCACTTTTTCCCACAGACCAAAATAGGTCAACCCCCTAAGTCAAAATCTTGTATAGGGGCCTTTTATAATGTCGTAGAGTATGTTGCACTTCAATTTATGCCATTTCATATGTCATTCTAGTTTAGTCATAATCTAGATTGGTCCTTGAGTCATTTGGTGTCTAGGGGACCATTTTAGAGTCATAAATGCAAGTGGTAGGTTTCCATGGTGAGCAATGTTGTTAGAGCATGGATCAGGTTATTAATGGATGAGTGGATGGAAAATGTTTTAGAGACCCTATGGGATGCCAAGAATGCTTGGAATGAGTATGGAATCTCTTGGCATTCATCTAGTTCTTCATTGTATTAATCTAGAAATCTTGTGTTTAGTGGCATAAATTATTATGAGTAGGCACTTTGTTGACATTAGAGTTTTCACAAGTTGACAGGGGATTTAATAGTTTTGGGAATGTTGGAGTCTTATTCCTAATTTAGTTAAGGGTTTAAGTTAATTAAATCAGTAAATAATATTGGGATAATTAAGCTACTAATTTGTATAATTTAATTGTAATTTTAACCTTTCTAAAAATAGTAATAAATGAGGAGAAATATAACTTAGCTTAAATTGGACTGAGATGGCTGAGACAGGGTTTAGAATTTTTTGTGCAGGATTGTGACAATGTCATGAATCAAGATCTAGATTTTTTTTCATGAAATGACAAGAGTACTGAAATAGGACACCTTAGGGTCCGATGCTATAGTCCTCTTCTATTGCTATTGCCCTGGAGGCTTGAGATTTTTGGGTTTTATCTGTTATCTCTATGTGAGCTTGTCTATGAAATTTTAGATGCTAGATGTTTTCAAAACTCCCTGTAGAGCTGATTTAGTCTTGAAACCCTAGAATACATTATGATTTAATAATATTTGAGAAAAAGAGGGGGAGGTTAGTGTGTGTAAGATGTACTGAACATGTATCCACACCCCTTGTGTGGGTATATTGCCTACATACCAATACTTTGAAGAGGGATCAAGCCATATGTAGTTCTCCTAGTTGATGTGATTTGTGAAATAATGTATATAAAGATGCAAAATAATAAAATTGGGTGCACTTGAGGTGGCTAGAGATTGGTGTAAATATTTGGATGTGCTTGTAGCTGTATTAGATGGTTGTATGTAGAGAATAGGGAAGTTTTCCTCAATGGTCTTGTTTATATTCTTACTTGCTTTTGTAATATTTTCCAACCCCTTATAAATTATCTTTGAATGGGATTTTATAGAGATCTATTGGTCATGGGTCAAATTGTAGACACCAATATTGTGTCAACCCACCCTTGGTCCCGTTCTAAACACTTACACACCTTATTAATTTAAAATAAACTACTTATTTTAAATTAATGACCTCACCTTGGACACCTCACCTTGGACACCTCACTTGGACACCTCACCCTAAGACCATTTCTTACCCTATGACTCAGTGTAAGACTAAGTCCTCCAAATCCTAACTACCCATGACCTATTCTCACTCCATCCTAACCTCCTAACTAACTCTCATGCCTAATAAACCTATATTTTGACTGTTCTCCAATGGCAAATGCACTTGGTAGATGGAGAAATGGGAAAAGAGATAAAAATAGCCTTTTTACCCATTCTCTAGCCACTGACATCGGTCAACTATCGACTGACACCGGTGAGATCACTGACGTCAGTTACATAAGCTATGCTCTAACATTGAGCTGCCCCCCAACTCTTTGATATCAACGTGCACACTCTGAGACCAAGCATCAAAATTTGACTAATCACTCTCCTGGCTACAAAAAATCTACACAAGTCACTCTAGACATTGGATTGAAAACATTGTACAAGGTCCTCGACATCAACAAAATAGGAATAAGCACTATGGCACCTCTAGTTCTTCAGCAAGCAGAGCTAAGTATTCTTTTGTCTCATTTCATTATTTTAGAATACATTGGTAATTTATTTCCATCTGATATTCCTAAGTATTGTTGAAAGACCTGACCTTCTTTCGTGGAGAGGCTGAAAAGCCTTCCTCTCATTCTTACCCTCTTCTCACACCTACCCTCTACCCTCGTTATCCTCAGACCCTATTCACCTTCCCGTAACCCTGCACAAACCTCCATACTTCTAGATACTCTTTTGTGCACCAAAAAAATACCCTAAAACACATCCAAAGGCCCACTACCCCTACTGACATTGGTAGCCTAACCGACATCGGCAGTATTTACCTATCGACATCGGTAGCATAACTGATGTTGGTGACTATGCAAACTAGAACCTATTCAAACAGCCCATAAACTAGACAAAAAACCTTTGACCAGCCTACTAAGACACACGAACTTCAGGGAATAGGTACACAACATTCTACCTTTCCATTTATTTAAGTTTTTAATCATTTCTTTTTATACAACACTCTTTTCTTTAATTAGTGGACTGTCATCCCTTACAGAGCTTTACGCTTTTGGGACCGAGCACGTAGCTTGGCAGTCCACCATATCTTATTCTAACATCTTCTGTGTTTAAGTCTTATTCTTTCAACAAGTGTTTCCTCCACAACCAAAGAGGAGCTCCCACAACACTTGGATATAGTGCGCACTAATACGGGTAACATCAAACCCCAAGACCTTTAACCTTAGTTTCTTCCTTCTTTTGAATGTAATTAGCAAAACCTTAGAGAAACATTCTGGCATGCCTGGTGGGACCCTGGAGTTTTCCTTGGGTTCATTTTTCTAAAAACCAAATTTTCATATAGTTGCATTAGGAAAATATCCTTTTCTTACATCCTCTCTTTTATCTTTTTGTTTTAAAAAGAAAACATTAGCAAAAGTTAAAAAGAATATCTCTCTTTTTCTTCTTGTCACTTCTTTCCTGCATCTTAGAGTAGTGAAAAATTTCATACTCTTAACCTCTTTTCCAATTATTTTCATTTGAACAAACATATTTCGATTTGGGTTAAAAATAATTGCATTTCATTCTTGCTTGAATGCATTCTTATCTCACTTAGTAATTAAAAGCATTATGAATAAATTGTAGTGCATAAATATTACACAACCAGACCATAATCACATCAAATTAAACACTTAAACATACTTGAGAGAAGGCCCATCTAGGATTTCATCACCTAGCGGATACCTTACCCTTCTCGGTGATCCTACTTGGACTTCACTACCAAGAGGAGGGCCCACTCTATTCTCTAGCAGAGTATAAACTATAGGCAAAGTATATATTGGCTAAGTAGCCTAGCTCAGCTCTGGGTTTGTGAAGTGAAGGGAGCAAGCCCCAACACCAAGCCACGTACTGAACCTAACACAAATCTTTGAGCACCAAAACACAACCTAAAACCAGCCATAGATTTCCTCTCTATGACCTATTCTACAAGCCCAATTCCCAAACACATTTTTCTAAGGCATAAGCCACCATGACTCTAAAATTTATTCCTAGGAATTTAACGTTTTAGAGGTTGCTTGCCAAATCATCTTTTCTACTATTTTTATCTGATTGTTTGAGCTGGTAAGGTCACATCATTCTGAAGTCCAAAAACAACTCAAAATTTCTCCTTCCTTAAAAAACTATCAATTTTTTGTGTTTTTGGAATTACACAAAAACTGACATCAGCTTTTCCATCAACGTCGGCAACAACTATTCACCGACATCAGTTATCTGACCGACATCGGCAACATATCTTCACCGACATCAATTTTTCCACTGACATCGATCACTGTCAACAAATTTTCATCCCAAACAACAAGCTTAAAACCTAACTTTCTTGCTGTTAAAACACAAATTTTGGTTTTATAAAATTGAAAAACATAGTTTTTGAAACCTGAACCCATTTCACCTTGAATGGTTTTGACACGCAGTCAAGCTAAATTTCTTGTTGACCACACGAGTCAACAACCACTCCCACCTTTGCCTTTCATACCAAGTCATCTAATGGAGTATACTTCAGACACTGAGCATACTCCTATCCAACCAACCCCCGATCGACCTCTTATTGTTCCCGAAGGGGATCAAGAATTTGAGAGATTCCTTGACCTCAATGTCAAGGCTCTCCAACACTATCTCGCTAGAAGCTAAATGTGAGATCCTTCAGGTAATCTTGTTTATGGGATGCCAACTTCCTTGGTTGAAAAAACAATAATATCAATAGCCTCCATTACCCAACCTATGGTCACTCAGGCCATTGCCTCAACCAGTAACCCAACCATGGCTAATGTTCAAGATTTGGCCTCTCCTTTTCTTTCTAGACCTACCTCCATTGGGGTTTCCGTACCCCCTCAACCACAAACAATTCAACCAAGTTTGACACCTTTCTAGAACTTGATTGTCTCTATCCCACCCACTCTTGCACCTATAAATACAAGAGTGACTACCTATCCTTTAACTAGTGTCGCCACCATTCAACCACCCTTGGCGGCCTCTAGTCAAGTTGTGCCCTCCAACTTCATGTCACAAGCCCCCTTGACCTCAATATCAGTCCCTATGATGAACTACTAATATGTTGTGCCTACACAAATGCAACCAAGTATGTCATACACCCCTCCTAACACCTTCCAAGTACCCTATAACCTAGGGGGTGCCCCTCCTGCCAATCCATTAGCCAATCTAATTAAGATGCTGATGGATAAGATGTCCAACCTTGAGACATCTATTTCAGGTTTAAGGAGTGTTCTTTCATATGAACAAATTTGTAACGAACCTATTTACCCTTTAGTGCCTATTAGACCATACCCTAGCCAGTGGGAACTCCTAAAATTTACATACTTTCAGAGTAAAGAGGACCCACAACAACATCTACAAGCATTTAGACATGCTTTCTACCTCATATCGCACGAGGATGTGTTATTACTTCGCACATTCCCCATGTCACTTTCTGGCACCACCCTTGATTGGTATAGTTCTATTACCAGTCATTCTCTCTTTACCTTCACTCAACTAGCTTAGCTATTCCTCGGCCACTTCTCAATCAACATCACTAAGAAGGTCTCCATCACAGACCTATATTCTATTGGATAATTTGACGATGAATCAATAGCTGACTTTGTTGCCTGTTGGAGAGGTTTGATCAACCAACTCTCCTTTTCACTACCTCAATCTGAGCTCATTGAGCTCTTTTCAAGAGCATGTGCCAAGCACATCTCATCCACTTTGCGGGTTTAAACCTTCCACACATTTGATGAAGCTTTCACCATGGCCCAAAAGCTTGAACTCTGCGTAGTCAAAGAGGATAGAGTCAAATTGCATAGTAAAAATACCAATGCAAAATCCAATGACCCTTCATTTTCCAAATATTCTTCTTCCCACTCCAAGTCCAAGGGATCGGCAAACACTGTGGTACTTAGATCATCATCTTCTACCACAACTAACCAGTCTGAACCTTCCACATCACAAAACAATTCCAATAGTGGTAGGTACAACATCAATACACTCCAATAGGAGAATCATATGCTTCTGTATTAGATAAACTAGTGAAGTAGGGAGTCCTCAACCTCCCTCAAATCTGACCACCACCCCAATTTGATCCCTCACGAGCCATCCCTGCATGGTACAGGGAAAATGACTTTTATAATTATCATCGCGTCAAGGGTCATGACACGAATAATTTCAAAACCCTTAAAAACATTGTTCAAGACATGTTAGACAAAGGGGACCTTGTTTTGGATAACCCTAATGTGCCAGCTAACCAAGACATAGACGTCTTAGGAAACCATTCCTTAACCATCCCCAAAGTCAGAACAATGTTCAAACCATGGCCGATAACCCTCAAGAGCACAATATATGCATGGTTGACATGGTTTTTCCTTTCATTCCTAACCAACCTCTCCCACAGTTTGAAGAGGTTAGTCAACCCATTCCTCCATCACGGGTAGAAGAGCCTATTTTACCCACATCACTCCCACGATATCAAACACCTCCTATACCCATTCTTCTACCTTGTGAGGATACTACATTACTGGTTCCTCTTACCCCCACCTTCCCTCTTCTTCTACCATTGAAAGAAGTTACCATTCATACCCCACACCCTCATGTAGAAGTGGCCATCATCCCTCTACTTCACCCTTTAGAGGAGCCTTCCTCTCTTATTTGTCCTCCACCGATGGAGGATAGTCCTCCATCCACCCCTCTTTCACACGAAGGAGAGTCTACCTTGACCTCTCCCATATTGGAGGATGCCTTGACCGTACCAATGCTGGTGGCTCAGCCCTCATCCTTCTTATTACCAATGGAGGAACATACTTTCCACACTCCCAGACCACACATGGAGGGCATGATCATCCTTGCGCTCTATCCTCTCGAAGAGCCACATTCTCCAATCCCTTCTCCACCGAAAGAAGAAATTTCCACTTTAACCACTTCAGTCGAGGAAGACCCAGTGATGGTTCTCTCTCACCTTTAGCTCGAGATCGCAGCGTCCAACATGTTTCTGCTCTCATAACCACCTAAATCCTTTGAAAGACTGATTATAAAGCCTTGTGCAATGTCCTCTAAACCCTTCTCTCGATTGGCTAAAAACTTAGGATTTATCCATTCGAGAAACCTAGAACATGAGGCATTATGGGAGTGACTTAAAGCTCCTTATCTTACACATCCCGCTTCATCTCGTACTGTCGAACCTTTTGTGACAAATTATCCCAAAGTCTCTGATGAGGATTGGGCTTTTACTTCCAAATTTTCAGAAGCTCAACCATCCACATTTGAACCTAAACCCTCACAGGCATCCACCATGCCAAAATAGGTTAAATCTCTCAGTGTTCACCCCGTATCGAACCTCACTCACCCACAAGTGAAGGTAGACTTGAACCTCACCCTGCATGGTAGTGGTCCTCACACTGTACTAAATAAGGCTACTAAACCATGTTGGAGAACTCCTCCCCCACCTTCACCATTGCCATCTATTTTGGGTCCACACCCTTCTACCTTAATATGAGTGCTCCCTACTCCAACACCTAACAAAAACAAATTGCCTCCATTGCTCCCTTTACCCATCAAAAACATATTTCCTTCAAAAAATCTAACACCTCTCACCAAGAAAGTGCCATCTGCACGTGTGGCCACACCACCAACCAAAAAGGTGGTACAAAAAACTCCCTATATAACTCCTAAATAGAAGTTGTCAACCCCTACTGCAACAATGAGTGCAGACCCATTAGTGGGTTCTTATGCTTCGATGTTATCCCAATTGTTTTAGTCATCTAGCATCGTTCTCCCACCCATTAAGCCATACCAACCTCTCAGATCAAAACCATCTTGTTTTGATGACACTAAAATCTATGCATATCATCGCACACCTGGGCATGATACTGAGTGTTGTTGTGATCTTAAATTTGTCATCTGCCAACACCTAAAAAAGGGCACTCTTCTCATTAAGGACCCCTTTGACAAACTACTGACACCATCCCATGCCTCCCAAACCTCCTCACCTTCATCAGGATCCCATCATCAAACTATGGTCCCTCTACCACCTTCTCCCCTTATATTTGAAATCAACACCATTAATGTGGCCACCAGGTCTCAAACTCTAAAGGATAAAGGAAAAGAGTGAGTTTCTATCCCTTGGACATATCCATTTGCCAAGCCCTCTCCACCACCAAAACCCAAGATTTCTATCTTGGGCACACCTCAACCAACTTGTTCAGAGGCAATTCATGACTCCATGGTGAAACAACTTCACCAAACCCCTGTGAAGATGTCTTTGTATGACCTAATACAAAGCTCTTCACAACATCACCAGGCCTTGATCAAAGCCTTACAGGCAGTAGAGGTCCAACCTGAAGACCCCCAACCACTAGCTGCTTTAGTCAAATCATTACTAACCATTGCCTCCATCTCCTTTAGTGATTCTGAGATTCCAAACTACAACCTGGAAGATCAAGATCTCACCCTCTTAAACTAACCCTATCAGGCAAAAGCTTCACAGGATGCATTCTTGCATCACACTCCTTGTCAAAGAGGAGCTTCAATGTCTTCTCTCCATTTATCCAACCCATTGATTATCTGTAATGGGTGTTAAACATTGTCCCTATCACAAAAGCAACTGGGGGAATTAGAATTTGTACTGACTATCCGACCTCAACCTAGCTTGCCCAAAGGATGACTTTCCTTTACCAAGCATCGACCAAACCATGCCTATAATAAAAATCTAAAAGAGCAAGATTTCAAAATTGGAGATCTCATCCTTAAAGAAAACCAACACGTGACCAATATGGAAAGAAGCAAACGAGGCAAGTTTGCTCTTAATTGGCTCAGACCCTACATAAATAACACACAAGTATGGATCAGGAACTTATCGTCTGTCTTCTCTCGAAGGCCGGCTAGAACTTGAGCCCCTTAATGCCTTACATCTATGACCATTCTATTGTTAATAAAGTTATCATTCACTTGATGTTTAACTTGAGCTCGTCCCTTGAGCAACCTTTTGTCATCCTCATTCTTATTCCTCTCAACCCTTTTTCCTCACAAATATCAGTTAACCCTTTTTTAAGCATTAAAATACTTTGTCCTAAATAAAAGGGAAACCCCTAAACCTCTATAGTCTAGTCCATGACTACAAGTTCAGTCACAAACCAAACATAAATTGGGATGGCTATACAAAGGTCATAAACTATAAATGTAGAATGCTCCCTTGAAGGACAATTGCATCATTACTGTAATTACTAGACTGCTCGCTTGAAGGACAACTATCAAAACATACAAAGTAAACTATAGACCATTCCCTCGAAGGATGGCTATGCCCAAATTTTGCTACATACATAGCTTCCCACTTTGATCAGCTTCACATGACCACAAAACCAAACAACATCCCCAAGTAGACTTCCCGCATTGATCAGTCTACCAAAAAAAAAAAATGACTGACAAACCATTAAGTCATGGACTTGCCTATAGTCATTCTCAGGGTCACCTATAAAAAGGGCAAAGTTATTCCTGCTAAAAAGAGTTATGCTATCCTCACATATCACATAATCAAACCTATTACCCCACAATACTCAAGGGATTTTGAGCTCACTTAAGGTCAAGTGATTAGAATACTTCTCTAACAAAAACCAATGGTCAATGACGTAATGCATGAACGGGGTTTTTGTTTACAAAAACCCTATCTATGCCATCATTATGGTCTTTGTCAATGAAAGAGCAAAACACCTTTCACTTCTTAAACACCTTCATCACATACAACCAAATCATTTACCAAACCAAACCAAAACATTTTCTAACCAATAACACAACATCATGCAATTTGTGTTATCTAAATTATCATAGCCCATTCACACTAGTTTCTATGGAAAACAATACACATGGAAGCTATCAACCAAACACAATTTATGTCAAGCATAGACCATCACCAATATGGAAACTTGCTGAAGCATAAATAAACTCATTTCATTTTTAGCATACACCATCACACATATGGAAAATTGCTAAGGATGAAAAACCACATAACCTATGTTACAACATACACCATCACACAATATGGAAAAGGCTGTAACATCATCATACACTCATCATTTCTAACATAACCAAACCAACCAACAACCTCTTTGAATCTTCTTCCCTTTTTGGGAGAACTACATTGGCCTGAGGCCCTTGCATGGGCTATGTAGGCAGCACTCAGTTGACATGGGGTCTTCTAAAGTTAGCTTGGCCATTCATTCATTCATCTACCTGATGAACCAACCATATAACCTTTAACCATGACTTAACCTAGTCAAACCCAATCCATAACTTACCCTCTTCTTCCCTTTTGGGGAGAACTACATTGACTTGAGGCCCTTAAAATAGGGGCTATGTAGGCAACACTCAATTGACATGGGGTCTTCTGAGGTTAGCTCAGCCATTCATTCATTCATCTACCTGATGGACCAACCATATAACCTTTAACCATGACTTAACCTAGTCAAAACCAATCCATAACCTATCATCTTCTTCCCTTTTGGGGAGAACTACATTGGCTTGAGGCCTTTAAAATAGGGGCTATGTAGGCAACACTCAGTTGACATGGGGTCTTTTGAGGTTAGCTCAGCCATTCATTCATTCATCTACCTGATGGACCAACCATATAACCTTTAACCATGACCTAACCTAGTCAAAACCAATCCATAACCTACCCTCTTCTTCCCTTTTGGGGAGAACTACATTGGCCTGAGGCCCTCACATGGGCTATGTAGGCAGCACTCAATTGACATGGGGTAATCTGAGGTTAGCTTAGCCATTCATTCATTCATCTACCTGATGGACCAACCATATAACCTTTAACCATGACCTAACCTAGTCAAAACCAATCCATAACCTACCGTCTTCTTCCCTTTTGGGGAGAACTACATTAGCTTGAGGCCCTCAAAATAGGGGCTATGTAGGCAGCACTCAATTGACATGGGGTGTTCTGAGATTAGCTCAGCCATTTGTTCATCCATTTACCTAATGAACCAACTATCTATACCAACCCAAAATCATGACCAAACAATCAGCCCTGCCACTGTAGAAGCCACCTTAGACTTCTCATGGGGCACATTGGAGATCACATACATCTCCCTAACCACAACAAAAAACACTTGAGATTACTTATATCTCAGCCCAACTCGACCAATGACCTTAGAGATTGTGACTATCTCCTCAGACCATGACCACTTTTGAGACAACTTTGCCTTGGTTGTTTTGATTGCATATATACTACCTCACAAATAGTTAGCAAATTGTATGCACCCCACATTATGCCCCTCAAATGTATTATTGGATCATGACCAAGTTTTAGATTAAGGTAAAAGTAGGTTTTGAAGGGGCCCCAAAACCCTTTAACAGATTCAAGAAAGATAAAGCGTTAACAACCAGCAGGAAAGACACTCCTGAAACATACTGAAAAATAGTATCTAAAACAGGTTTTACAGGGGCCTGAAACCACCAAAATAAACCAATAAAAGCACCCAAGTTTTACAAGGACCTAAAACCTCAACAAAAACAGGCACTACAACCTAAAAACTAGGTATACATGGACCTAAAACCTTATAAACAAAGACACCTTAACCCAAATCCATGACCTGAGTGGGCATCCAGGTACATACCAGCAACCCCAAGACCACAACATCGAAGGAATTGCTCACAAACGGTAGCCATTGAAATATACCTTTACAAGACCACCTACTGAAACCCATGGCAACTAGTTTGCCATTCTCCCTTAGTGCCTACATAGAGTAGGTAGATCCACCACACCCAACATTTTTTCCTTGAGTGGGGCTCCTTCGCAGCTTAGGGTTTTCACCATTTTTTCCCTAAATAGGGCACTGTAGCTCACTCATCACAAAGTTGATCCCCAATATTTGTGACATTTTCATGTTTTCCAAGAGCACTTCCTAGCCCAAATACTTGGAACACGATGACCATTGGAGCTACAACTTTGATTGATTAACCCAATTAGCTACCATTAATAAGCTGGGGACCGGTTACTTTGATTTTAGTCCTCTTCGACCATTGGAGCTACAACTTTGAGCATTTAACCCAATCAGCTACCACTAATAAGCTGGGGACTAATTACTTTGATTTTAGTGCTCCTTGACCTTACTTATGAAAATTTGACCCACTTATCACGTGAAGTGGTATACATGCAATATTAACTATTACAGCATTCACACTCCAACTTCACCATACCTATCCACTACCTATCAAATTGGCACTCAATTTTGGGTTCCCTTCTCTCGATTCTTGCTTTAAAGGGGAATACCTCATCCCATTCTTGGGGCAACTACATCTATTTTTGTCTTGTAGTTCATCAAGACAAACAACAAGATAAAAAGGGGCAAATGTAGACACCAATATTGTGTCAACCCCCCCTTGGTCCTCTTCTAAACACTTACACACCTTATTAATTTAAAATAAACTACTTATTTTAAATTAATGACCTCACCTTGGACACCTCACCTCAGACACCTCACCTGGGCACCTCACCCTAAGACCATTTCTTACCCTATGATTCAACGTAAGACTAAGTCCTCCAAATCCTAACTACCCATGACCTATTCTCACTCCATCCTAACCTCCTAACTAACTCTCATGCCTAATAAACCCATATTTTGACCGTTCTCTAATGGAAAATGCACTTGACGAATGGAGAAATGGACAAAGAGCTAAAAATAGCCTTTTTAGCCATTCTCTAGCCACCAACATCGGTCAACTGTCAGCCGACACCAGTGGGATCACCAACATCGGTTACATAAGCTACACTCTAACATTGAACTGCCCCTCGACTCTTTGATATTGATGTGCACACTATGAGACCAAGCATCAAAATTTGACTAATCACTCTCCTGGATACAGAAACTCTACACAAGTCACTCCAGACATTGGATTGAAAACATTGTATGAGGTCCTTGACATCAACCACAATAGGAATAAGCACTCTGGCACCTCTAGTTCTTCAGCAAGCAGAGCTAAGTATTCTTCTATCTCATTTCAGTATTTTAGAATACATTGGTAATTTCTTTCCATTTGATATCCCTAAGTACTGTTGAAAGACCCGACCTTCTTCCGTAGAGAGGCTGAAAAGCCTTCTTCTCATTCTTACCCTCTTCTCACACCTACCCTCTACCCTCATTATCCTCAGACCCTATTCACCTTCCCGTAACCTTGCACAAACCTCCAGACTTATAGATACTCTTCTATGCACCACAAAAATACCCTAAAACCCATCCAAAGGCCCACTACCCCTACTGACATCGGTAGCCTAACCTACGTCGACAGTATTTACCTATTGACATCCGTAGCCTAACCAACGTTGATGACTGTGCAAACCAGAACCTATTTAAACAACCCATAGACCAGACAAAAGACCTTTAACCAGCCTACTGAGACACACAGACTTAAGGGAATAGGTACACAACATTCTACCTTTCCATTTCTTTAAGTCTTTAATCATTTCTTTTTATACAACACTCTTTTCTTTAATTAGTGGACTGTCATCCCTTATGGAGCTTTACACTTCCAGGACTGAGCACGTAGCTTGGCAGTCCACCATATCTTATTCTAACATCTTCTATGTTTAAGTCTTATTCTTTCAATAGGTGTTTCCTCCACAGCCAAAGAGGAGCTCCCATAATGCTTGGATACGGTGTGCACTAATCTGGGTAACATCAAACCCTAAGACCTTTAACCTTAGTTTCTTCCTTCTTCTGAATGTAATTAGCAAAAACTTAGAGAAACACAAATGTATTCATGTTAAGCTGACAAGAAGAAGAATAAAAACCAGAAATAAATAACTATTAGAGATAAAAATGAAATTAGATAGGAGCACTAGAAATGGACACCCTAGAGTCTAGTGCTATAGTCCAAGTTGGGTGCTATTGTTCTATAGGTTCAAGACCTAGGGGATGGACTTATCATAAGAAATACAATTTGGTTGAGCTGGAATTAGGTCTCAAAAGTCTATGAATGATTAAGAATAAGCAAAAAGGTTTCATAAAGGATCATGAGAGCATGCAAGAGGGACGTATGGGTTGGGTGTCACAAGCCATACTTAAGCTACCAATTTTCACATTTTATATGACTACATTTCCCCCCCTTTATTCTAGTGATGTAGTAAAATGAAATACTAAGATAAAGAAAAAATAAAAAATGTACTTGAACTTAGCTGCAAGGGTGAAGCTCATGAAGTTGTGTGATTTTGGGTGTGCATAGAGAGAGCATGTTGTGAAGTGTAAATTTGTAAGAGAAAATAAAGAGTAGATTAGATCTTACTAGATATGTTATATCTAAAGTAAGAATGTACAAAGTTATGTAAG
This sequence comes from Torreya grandis, assembly GCA_037957365.1. Taxonomy (NCBI): domain Eukaryota; kingdom Viridiplantae; phylum Streptophyta; class Pinopsida; order Cupressales; family Taxaceae; genus Torreya; species Torreya grandis. Next base: position 1,549,450 of record JARHVA010001945.1, read on the forward strand.
AGAGAGAGGAAGATAAAGGAATGAATACACCTCACTAAGTATGCAAACCAATACAAAATTTTTTATGGTGCTGAGTGATGTTGAGTATGTGCTAAATGATGTTGTACCAAGATTAATATCTTTAATAGAGCTAAGTGCTCAATTCCCCAAGAGTGGTTCAAGAATACAAAAGCTAGTCCTTTGGCTCCATCATTGAACACTAAGTGAAACTATGTGATCATGCATGTGCTAATCGATGTTTGGAGTGTGTGTCCAATCCCTTTGAATAGGTGGCTCAAGAATACAAAGGCTAGCTAATCCTTTGGCTCCATCGTTACCCACTAAGTGAAGCTATGAACTGATATCATTATGAATGTGCATCATAATATAAGATGGTTCTTAAAGCCCATGAATGCTTTAAAATCTGACAATGTGGCATGGATAGTTGAATGTGTATGAGAAACTAGGCTAATCTTGGCCACTCTAAAAGGTGGAGATTAGGATTTTATGAAATCTACTCCAAAAATGGGAGCTATGATTATGTGGAAGCCACTCAAGAATGTGGAGGTTAGGCCTATTTGAAATCCACTCTGAAATGATGCCAACCACCTATAGATGAAATAAGGCACACAACTACTAAGAATGCCTAGGCAATATACTAAAATTAGAAGGAAAAGAAGTCAAATGTGCCATGCATATTTCCCCTAATCACTAGTTTTTGTAACATTGATTTTGATCTAAAAGTTATACCAACTACCTAATCTAAAAATATAAGTGAGATCCATCATGCTATGCATGATGCCCCCTATATCTATATTTTCTAAGAAAAACTATACTAAAATTACTAAATCTAAACTAGTCTATATCTAACAAAACTATATCTGAGCTTACCTTTCTACCTATTTCTAGACAATTTGGGTTTTTTGTTGTTTGGATAGGAGCACCAAAATCAGACACCCTACTATTTGATGCTATAGTCCAATCTTGGCGATCTTTTCCTATGCTAATTATAAAGACTATTCTATAATTATCACTATCTATCTGGTCTGTTCTACCTGATTTGAAGTCTAAATACTATTTTAGGTGTTTTAAAATCTATTTTTTTGATTAGTAGGAGCTCTGATCTCTATGACAAAACCCTTGTTTATTTGCCCCTCTTTTGAGGGTAGGAATGAAGAACATACAATGACTAGCCTCCGAAGAAATATCCATACAAGTGTGTTATGCTATGAACATACATTATATAACAATGATAATCGACAAGATATTTCAAGATATAACATGGTTTGTAACGGAGATTATTAGATCAATAGGGGTATGCCTAAATATATATAACAATGTAATAACATGTGAAATATAATGAACTAAAACTAGAAGTCTAGTTCATTGTTAGTTGTTAGAGAGAGATGGAGCGTGATGTCCATCATGGCATCCAAGAAAAAAAGATAATGCATGATGTGGATCATGACATTACAAGCAATTGAGAAGCAAACAAGTAACAAGCATATAAGACAAAAATCATACAAAAGTGGCCAAGGGGCCAAGAAAACAAGGGACATGAGCACATGTCACTTAAACTAGAAATCAAACATACAAGGCAATGTTTAAATGCCACATACACATACAATTAGAAACAAGAAAAATTGGTGTGAAATCCACAATCACAGAGAAGAGTACAGGCAAAGGGCATTGGAAAATGTCCTAAGGCACATATAGGAGACAAACATGAACTAATAAATACAATCACATCTACCTATGTAAAGGAAAAAAGGAAAACATGTAAATGCTGGAAATATAATTGCATATAACTAATCAAATCAAGAATTAAAAGTATGCAATACATGTAATACAAAACTAGGTATATATGCTAATAAATACACAAGTGATATATACTAGTGAAATTTTGATAAAGTAATATCTATACACTAGTAAATAATATACATCAACATGGTAACTAGAGTATGTGGTGTAGGAATGATATAATTTAGATGGTGTAATCATGTATAAGATGCCCCCAGGGGGTAGATATATCAATTTATGTCTCAAATGTAGAAGTAGGATGCCCTCTCAGTGGGTAGAGTGAAGCAATCAAAGATTTGGATGTCACAGCACACACTCAAAAAAGATCAAGTGAAGCATGGTAATGTAGATAAATTGACAAACAATAAAATAAAATAATAAATGTAAGTCTAGCATGGTAGTAGAAATATAAATCATGGATAATGTATACAATTAAAATGTTTTTGCATTTTTAAATTATTTGAATGTTTTTTTGGATTTTGAAATTTTTGTATTATTTTTGGTAATTTTGGCATATTTGAATGTTTTTGATATTTTTAAAATAATCTATGTACAATCAAGATTTAATAGATTATGTATAATAAATTGAGAATTTATGTACAAGAAAGACTGGGAAGAAATGATACTAATCGATGAGTCTCATAAGAGACTCCCTAACATGGTGTTCGGTATCAAGGAGAGGGATCGTGCATGATCGTGAAGCATGATGGAGAGGCTAAGACTATAACTCTAAAAGTTATGTATGTTATAAATGATCTAAAATATCTATACTGGAAACCAACTATGGGGTATCCCTATAACTATGAGAAGTGAATGCAACTATAGGGCTCTTAGGGATCCATCTAGTAGTAGGAAAAGCTCTTTGAACATGTGCTCTATGTGTAGAGGCATAAGACCTCAATGATACTCCCTAGGTGTGAACACTATAGCTAAAAGTTGTCTAGAATTTTGAAACTATGGTTTCTCTAAAAGAGACTTCTATGGAAGTGTATGCACTCTTTGTGCTGGTGATGGAGGCCTTGATTGTGTCTAAATTTGATCTAGAGGAAGAACTAAAACTGGTGGAGAAATTAAAACTAATGGAGAAACTAAAATTGGTAGCAGAATTGAAACCAGTGATGGAACTGAAATTAGTGACTGCAAAATAGTAGATAGCTCTAAGGTGGGGAGTGGTAACTCACATAGAACTCCACCAACTATAACAACCTAATTAACATGAATTAATTTCACATATCTATGAACTAGAGAAGGTATTGCTCGAAGTTTCTAAATCCATGGTTGACCAAGTAACATATCTAAAACTCCTACATTGGGAACAATAGTAAATGGTGTGGCCACATGTGTTATAACATCTTGTAGAAGAAGTAAAATCTCACCTAATGAACTCTATATGTGCCACTAAATCCACTGATAAGTATGCCCATTAGGGTAATATCCTACTCTAAATATCCCAAATGTTCTAGTAATGTCATAGTACACATGTTCACACTAGATCCATTGTCTATGAGAACACTACGAATAGGATGATGATTAATATAAGCTATGATAAAGAGTGCATGGTAATACAAATCATCTTCAACCATCTCTTACTCTAAGAAAGATATGGAAGGTCTAGATAGAACTTGAGAATTATACTCACCAATCATGTTGCTCAAAGTATGTGACTCAACTGAAAGTTATTGATATGTAGCTAGTGGAGGATGTGCATGATATGCATGGTGAATACCTGATGTGCCCCTTGTCTCTTATTTATAATGTTATGGAAAAGGATCTAAGAAATTTTTAGATCTTTATCCTATGTTTTCTTTGTCAGAAGAGGCTCAACTAAAGTGCCAAGATCAATAATGTTACCATCTATCAAGTCCTGTATCATGTGTTTAAAATTGATGCATCTATTTGTTGTGTGGCCTGGGGCCCTATGAAATTCAAAAAATGCATTATAATCATATCCCCATGGAATAGGCTTTGTTGGATCAACTTCCCAAATAGGAGGGAGAGATATGATATTACATTCCAATAACTATTGTAAGACTCTAGCTAGAGATACTGATAGATTGGTTAAAGTTCACCTAGGAGGCATGGATAAAATCACTCACTAAAGGGGTTCTAAAGATGCATTGACTATAGGTTGATTTTGACCCTTGCTATCATTGACCTTGACTTTGTATGGGACTTTGTTGTTACTCTTGTTTATTATTTTTGATATACTTGTGTACTTGAGTTTGCCCATTAAAATTAGTTTTACTTCCCTTTCCTTTAGTATATGACATAACTCACTGAAGGAAGATAACCTTTTGAACTTTATTGATTCATGCAAAGCTAGTAGAAGAATCTATTTGAAGAGATCTTATAACTCTTGATCGGTCTTGGGGCTAGTCATCTTAATCAAGATAGTCTTATGTAAAAGAACATAATCTATGAGATTTTCATTTGACCTTTATTTCTATTATGTAACTTTGGAATATGAAACCTTATCACCTATGTTAATTCTAAAATGAGTTAGGAATATGTCAACTAAAGGATTGAATGTGTTAATCAAATGATTTGGTAGACTATAGAACCATTGTAAAGCATAATCTTTTAGACTCCATAAAAATAGCTTGGTTAGTAGCTAGTCATTTGGCACATAGTCCAAGTATGCTATGTGAAAATATCTCAAATGTGTCTTTGGATAATTCTTTCCATCACATAGAGTGGGCTTGGGTTGAACAAAACCTTGTGGCTGTGAACTAGGAATTTGACTAAGAAGAGGAGATCAGTATGGTGTTAGTGAATGAAACCAAATAAAAAACACACTAAGCTAACATCTTCATGCCTAGTTACTAGGGTGAACTTAATAAAAAAACAAATGAAAAATAAAACTAAAAAATAAGGAAAAACAACAAGAATTCCTTCACCTTCCTTGGATGCTTCAAATGTCTTTGTAGTAGTGGCTTGCTTGGCTTTGTACTCATGAAGTCCTTGGCAATGGAAGCTTAGCTACATCCATCTCTCCTTGGCACCTTTTGCTTGTGGCTTGGCTTGGAATTAATTTGGAATGGTAACAATAGTTTCATGAAGATTTTTAATCAATTATACATTATAACTTTGCATAATCATGTGTTAAAATTCATGTGGTAAGGCCTCATATTTAAGATTTTTACAAATATCTAGAATCAACCTGAATTGTCTATCTCAGGATTGAGATGTGTGGCTAAGGATTAATCCAATTATTCAATTTAAATTGATAAATAAGCTCATCAATATTTGGGATAGAGGAGCAATTAAGAATCATAGAGGGCTTTGATGAGGCATGGGAGGCATGAATCCTAATTTTTATGGCATTTATGGCCTAGGGATGTCTTCCCAAAAAATAAGGTCACATGATGATGCATTTATTCAATATTCATTTCCAAAACAAATTATTCAACAAGTTTCCATGGAATTCTTAATTAGGCTCTAACTTGTATTAATTAACTCTCAGCATGATTAAGCACTTTGTGCACAAATTACTCAAATTGATTAAAATGCCTTGTTATTGGTCTAAAATTTGATTAAATTGGAATTAGAAGTCAATGTCAAATGTGTTGGATCCATTATCCCATTTAGGATGTTACTAAAATAAAATAAAAAAAGCATGTGTCTTGTGCAAGAGATTTGATAAGAAATAACAATCTAGAGCACCTAGGTGTAAAATTGACATTTTGACTCAAAATAAATTGATCAAAGTTAGCTAACCCATAAATTGTATTACCCTATTTTAGGGATACCCTAGCCAAAATTAGTACTTGACTATATCAGGTTCAAATCTTTTAATGTATTTTAGTGTTTTTAGGCCAAATTGTGTATTTTAGATGGAAATTGGTCAAAATCTTGATTAGAGGTTATTGGTGGCCAGATTTAGGTGTCTACAATTTGACCATATTTGGGAAGGAATTGCAATCTATAAGCATAGTAATGTCTTCTCAAAGAATGAAAAGGTCGTGTATGCCTACAACTACAATGATGATAAACTAATTGTATGATGCCCCTCGAGGGAATGGTTGGCACAAGCAGGTTGGCAAATGGTCCCTTGATAAGAAGTAAAATGAGGGGACCAAAGAAAGGAAAGATGATGGGGGTGAAAACATAATGATATTGAAAAATTAGTCAAAATCACTGAGAATGCAAGTGGGGTGGTGTACAATGGTTTTCCCAAATGTGGTTATAGGCATTGGACCCCAATAGTGGCAATGTGGTATGATAACACAATGATTTGCCCAAAGGTGGTTATAATCATTGAGAAGATGGAGCTTCCCCAATTAGGATAGAAAAATAAGATAACAACATGCCCCTATATGGGAAAAAAAAGGGAAGTTGTGACAACACAATGATTTACCCAAAGGCGGTTATGATCATTGAGAAATGTAGGTGGGACAGTGTGTGATGATTTACTCATAGATAGTTATAGTCATTAGACCCTGATTATGGTAAACATGATAAAATTAGTTGAGGATGATGATAACTTAACATAGAGGGTAATGATTAATTGGAACAACCTACTAGTAAGGAGATGCTCATCCGAAATAATAAAGGTTGAATTTTTTTCATGTTTAATTACTCTATTTGAGATATGATTAGGATGAAATCAGGATGTCAGTGCTGAAGAGATGCTACCATTATTGAATAGAATTATTGAAGCTAAGGTTGTTGTAGCATGTGTTGATAGGCATCATGGTATAAAATCGTGAGGACTTGGCCAAAATATGCATAAGGACTGACTCCTATAATCCAATACTCAATAAAAAACAATGCACCAATGATATAAACCATGATGATAATGTAAACATATGAATATGGATGGATTCAAGTGTAAGTAAGGAAACAATGCTGAAAGTAAAAAAATAGGTAGACAAACAAACAAAATAAGCAGAAACAAACAAACAAATAATGCAATAGAAACCATATGAACATTGCCCCTAAAAAATAGATGACAACTGAACAAATGAACAAAATGGGGAAATAGAAGAAAAGGAGGGGGGTAGCTGAGCTATATCCATATGCACTAGGCAAGTGGATGCTACCTACATATTTCTATGGATGTAATATGTAATAAAAAACTTTAGGCTAAATGTAGTTCTCCTAGGGAATGAGAAGAATGTGATAACTGAGAAAAATAAATAGAATGGATGTGATAGAAGAAGAGGAATGGTCTTGAAAAATGGAAATTGTGTGAGAGAAAAGGCCAAAAAGGATGGAGAAACTAAGTGATAAATGTTTTGCTTGCAACTTAGTAAAGGTTTCTAGAATCCTTAAGGCAAAGAAGTGGTCAAATGTTTTTGGTTTTTTCTAATGATTTTACAATTTTTTTTGGAATTTTTTGAAGTATCTCAACTCGATCAAGAATGATTAGATGCTAAATGGTTCAAGCTCATAAAATGGTGAGATCATGGCTTACGTTTCTCAAAAAATAGTGAAAGCATGGGGAAAAGGGTGATTGATCTAACCTCAACAAGTATCGAGTGTTGCCTACATAGTTCTAGAGTAAGACTTCAAGTCATTGTAGTTCTGCCTTTATAACATAGGAATTTGACTAGTGTAGTAGTCAATTCAAAAAAAATAAGCATAGTTAGTAAAAAGGGATAGTATGTCATAAAAAGTGGCAAGTTGGTATTTCAAAGATCTATAAACAAATGTTTCCCTTAGTTTTCCCATAGGTGGTTATAACTAGGACACAATGGCATGGATCAATGGTACTAATTTTTGCAAAGGTGTTTATAATTAGTAGCAAGATCAGTGATAAGAAAGGAATAAAAAATGAAGGATACAACTTCTAAACTTCCATCATATTACTCCAAAATATGATTTTTATCTAAAGTATTTGAAATAACTACTAAAACTGATCAGATTCCCTGGTGTTAAAAATGCGTGACAAATGGAAAAAACCAAGGGAAAATGGGTTAGATTTTAGAACATGATGGGTCAATAGGTCAGAAAGGTAAAGTGGATATTACTAAGAGGATATATAAGAATGACATTTGTATAAGGAATAATAGTGATAAAATGGCACAACATGAAACCGTCCTTACAAATAATACACTTTAGTGCTCAAGCATAATACCGCTTGAGATAAATATTATTCATCAGCTCAAGAAGTTCATCTCTATTTGGTGTGGCAAGCTTGTATGCTCTTGATCCATACTTTGTAGTAATGATGAAAGGTTGGTGTGGCAAGCTTGTATGCTCCTGATCCATACTTTGTAGTAATGATGAAAGGCCCTATCTTGTTTGGTTTGAATTTTCCTTTATGCTTCTTCTCAGCTATGGTATTATTTTGGTTTTATTTAAGAATAACATCACCTATTTTAAATGTTCTATACTTAACATGTCAATTATAGTGGTTTTTGAGTCAGTTTTGATATGCTTGATAATTTTTGAGTGCAGCTATGCATTTCTCATCAAGTAGGTCTAGCTCTTGCAGGTGAGCTACTCAATAGTCTTGATCATCTAGGACATGCTTGAAAGCGATGCACAGTGAAGGCAATTCGATATCAATGGGAAGGATGGATTTAGTACCATAAAAGAGTATGGAGTGGTTTCTATGGGGGTATGATGATTGGTATGGTATTCCCAAAGGGAATGGAATATCTATAGGTGCCAATTATGACCGACATCATTGATAATCTTTTTGAGAATATTGATAATGGTTTTGTTTCATGCTTCAGCTTGACCATTAATTTGAAGGTAATATGCTATATAAATTTTTTGTGTGATGTTATATTCGGTACAAATCTATTCTATATCATTTTTCTTGAATGATCCTCCATTATCAGATGTAATGTCAGAGTGGATACTATTGCAACAAATGAGATGGTTGAAGATGAATTTAGAAATTTACTTTCCAATCATGTGAGGGGTATAGCTTCAACCCACTTAGTGAAATACTCGGTGGTGGTAAGGATATGTTTATCACTGTCAAATGAAGTGGGGTTGATCTTTCCAATGAGGTCAAGTCCCCATGTAGCAAATAGACATGGTGTCAACATTGGTTTTAGAGTTTGGGCTAGGGCATGAATCAGATTAGCATGATATTAATATTTATCACACTTCTTTACATATACAGTTGCATTTTTATCCATCATGGGCTAATAATAACCGGTATGAAAGAGATTTTTGGATAAGAATACTCCACTAGAATGAGATCCACATAATCTTTCATGAAATTCCCTTAATTTTAGTGTAGACTCTACCAAAGTTAAACAATGAAGTAAAGTTGCATCAAAACTAGGATGGTAAAGGGTGGATCCAAGTAGAGTATAATGAGTGGAATGATGAATAAAGGCTTTAGTTTGTTTTTGAGATATGTTAGGTGGTAAAACTTGGTCATGAAGGTAGTTATAAAGGTTTGAGTACTAGATATAATTAGGACCAATAATATCACAAATCATTGCAATGGTTGAAGGTTCATGAGCTAATGCTAACAAATTTTTAATGAAGAATTGATACTCTCTAGCTTTATCTATTTATCGAATCAGAGAGCCAATAGTAGCCATGGCATTTTTAATTATATTACTAGCCCTCGGTGTGTGCTCAAACTGAATGTTGGTAATTTATTGCTTAAGAGTTTCAACCATGGCTTTATATAGAACCAGCTTGTCATCTTTGGTCTAAAAATGATCTGTGACCTGATTGATGATAAACTAAGAATCACCATAAACTTGGAGATGAGATATGTTCCAATGCACTACTTGTGGAAGTCTTGAAATAAGTGTTTCACACTTGTCCATGTTATTTTTACAAAAAAAGCTAATTTTGAATGATTTAAGGATTAGATCCCCTTGTGGTATAATAAATAAGAGGTCTATCCCCAATCCATGTGCAATAAATAAACCATCAAAATATAGATTTCAGTGTTGCTCCTCAAGAGGTGTGTCAATGACAGTCATTATGGATTCATCAAGGAAATGAAATATAAGTGGCTTTGTGTCTGCAAGAGGTACTTCAACAAGTCCCTTGATTGCCTTCTACTTGACATACTATATGTCAAACTCACTAAGAAGCATGATCCATTTAGCCATTCTACCTTACAAAACTATTTTAGATAGTAGATACTTAGTGGGTCTACTTTTTAAATGACCATGGTCTTATTATTCAACATGTAATGGCATAGTTTTTGAGTTGTGAAGACAATGGCCAGATAAGCTTTTTTAATAGGTGCATAGTTATGTTCATATGTGACCAAGGTATGAATTACATAGTATATGGCATGCTTTTTTACATTGTCATCATGTTGAGCCAAGAATTCCCCTAGAGCATTATCAGTAGCTGATAGGTATAACAAGAATGGCTTTCCTGGCGTAAAAGGTAATAAAATAGGTGGATTAACAAGATAGTCTTTGAGTTGTTGAAAATATATTTGGTAGTGATCATCCCAATGAAATGCAACTCCCTTATTTATAAGATGTGTAAATGGATGACACTTGTCTACTAACTAAGAGATGAAGCATCAGATTGATTAGATCTTACCTTGCAAACTATGAAGTTGCTTCAAACTGGTTGGTGGTAGTATCTCAATTATAACATGGAATTTAGCTAGATCGACTTCAATAACTCTATGAGACATGATAAAACCAATTAATTTGCCTGAGGTTACACCAAACACATATTTATTTGGGTTGAGTTTAACTTTTCACTCCCATAATCTTTAAAATATCTTACATAGCATTGCTAGATGGTTGGCCCTAGTTTTAGATTTTCCTAATATGTCATCGACATAGTCTTCAACAATATCATGCATCATATCATGGAATTTGATAGTCATGGCCCCTTGATATGTATATTTAACATTATTAAGGCCAAATGGAATTACCTAATAACAAAATGTTCCCCATAGAGTGGTGAACACTATTTTGTGTTGGTCTCTTAGTGCTATTCTGATATGGTTGTATCTTAAAAAGCCATCCATGAGTGAAATCATTTCATAACCTACCATGAATTCGATGATCATGTTAATATTATTCAATATAAATTCATCCTTAAGACAAGATTTATTGATGTCTCAAAAATCAATACAAATTTTTATTCCTTCAAGATTTTTGCTAACAAGTACAACATTAGATATCCATTTTGAGTAGTTAATGGATCAGATATATCCTACTTCTAAGAGTTTTTCCAACTCTTTATTTACCAATACAACAATGTGAGGATGCATCTTACGCATTTTTTGTTTTACCAATTTGGCATCAAGATTAACCATAAGGTGGTGTAAAACTAAGGTGAGGTCTAAACTTGGCATGTCAGAATATGCCTATGCAAAAATATCTACAAATTATCTCAACAAAGCTATAAAGATTTTATGTTCCTCCTTAATGAGGAATGTGCCTAACTTTATCCACTTTAGGTCTAATGGAGTCCTGATGTTTACCTCTATTATATCCTTGACTAGAAGGGTCAAACCATCTTCTAGGATAGTAGGTAAAGACTTGAACTATTGGACTATATCAGGGTCCTCTATTAGGACTTGCTCTTTAACTTCTCCTAGGCATGATGAATCTAAGTCCTATAATAGGAGATCTAGCCATGTGATAAAAATAGGCAAAAAAATATTGAAGAATTTGCTCAAATACTTGTTGTTGTGCAAAATTGAACTCATATCCATAGGCAAGTTCATCATTGGTGGTCTCCTAATCTAAATTTGAAGAAGAATGAACATCCTCATCTAATGGTACCTGAAACAGGTTTTCACCATTAGACTAACCTTTATTATTACTTTTTCCTTGGTCAAAAAGTGACTCAAAGAGGCTTTCACTTTGGGACCTCAATGTTTTACTTATTTGTTTTTGGCTAAGGCTGTTCACCCATTCTCCAAAATAGGATTTAGGATCCAATGTGACTGAGAATCTTGATTTGTGATCTCTCAATGGAACATTGTCTCTAAGGCCTAAAAATTCACAAAATGCCTCATCATTCTAAAACTCATCAATTGATAAAGTGAATTCTTGCTGGTTATAATATATTAGTTATGAATAGTAGAATGGTAATGGGTTATGATGAATGACTAGGGTAAGGGTATGAATGGCATTGGTATCAAATAGGTTAGTCTCAGCTAGGTCATCAAAGGTGAGGTTGTGATCAAACTCTACTTTGCTGTCAACATCATCCTCACTAGGCATTGGTGATGGAATATGAATAAGATATGTGGGGTCACCCCTAAGCAGTTTAAATCAAAGTCCATAAGGTCTTTCATACTTATTCATGGAAATTGGCTTGGTGGTTCCTTGCTGATTCAATTCGAGGTCTCTTCCTTCATAATTGTGATGCTCCATGATCCTATTGGGAATAAGATACTTTACACTTTTATAACAATCATATTAATCATCATTATATAACCATGATTCATCCCCTTCAAGAGGGTCAGGTTCTAGGCTAGATGCTGGTATAAATGTGACAGGTCCCTTATCTTTGTTCTTTCATTACCAATGCATATGTGGGGTGACTTTAGGTCACCCAAAGGTTTTTGAATTCTGAGGAAGATTGGCAATATGAAATGTATCATGGGTCACATACTCTCCCAGTCTATTATCTGAAATGGTGAAATGATTAAAATCTTCAAGAGGTGACATATGGGAAAGGGAATCTAAGGTATTAGTATCTATGCAATTATTCGATGAAGGATCAATAAGTATGGCCTTTCCTTTATCCTTATTAGAACTTGGATTCATGTCATACTAATAATTATAGCTTTGAAATTTGACCTCAAGATGTTTGTAGTGTTCATATGGGTGTAAATCTCCTAAAATATTCACTTCCATCCCTGAGTGGGAAAACTTGATACATTGGTGCAACATTGATGGGACTACATGAATCTTATGTAACCAAGATCTGCCTAGAAGCATATTGTATGATAACTCAAGATCAAGTACATGGAAAAGTGTATCATGGGTCAAAGGCCAAATAATAACTAGAAAACTAATGGTGCCTTATGATTCTCTTTTTTTTATTATCATAGGCTTTGATGGTTATCATTTCTAGTTAAAGATATGCCATTATGTACTCAAGAAGTTGGATGAGCTTTAGAGACACTATGTTGAGGCCTAATCCATTATATATAAGGACATGTTTCACTTTATGCCAATTTATATAAACTTCTATGTATAATGGGTTATTATGGAGTGGGCCAAAGGAAGATATATCTCTTTGGTTGAATGTGACTTGTTGGGCTGGAGCTAGGTGTTCAACCAAAGCTTAAAATTTATTAGGGGATATGTCACTAGAAATAGTGGATTGGGTTAAAAACTCATTCAAGATATTCTTATGGATTAATGACATTCATAGCTAATCTAAAATAGAAATTTGTGATGGTGTCTTCTATAATTATTTCATAATATTAAACTTCTTGTCTTGGTTAGTATTGAATGGTTTATTTTGAGGCTAAATAGCTGGTTGGATAACAAGTAAAGTGGTAAATGGTTGTGGGCCTATGATAGTAATCTTTGACCTCTGAGTTGTTATTGCACAATCGAGACTAGATATTAGACCATGATCACTAACAAATGTTAGGAATGGTGTGGGGCGAGATAAGATAAGTCTCAGTTGCGTGTGCACTTGTATGTGGTCACATGGCAAGGATGAGTTATCAATATAAGTTCCAAAAATAGAAGTTCAAGTTTATTGGCTTACCTGTATGCAATAATAGGTCAAAGAAGGATTATCTATGTAATTTGATTGAGTGTTGTTGTTTAGAAATGGTCTAGATTGATTAATGTTTGGTCTCAGATTAATGGAGATGGTGTTAACGCTACCCCCTACAATATGACCTACAACCCTATTGTAGTCATGTGTAAATACATGATAGGTTTGTTGGTTATTACCATTTTGACCTTGGTTTTGTCTATTATTCTATCATTGTGAGTTTTACTATTGATTTTACTAATTTTGTTGGTTCTGTTGGTTTGACCTTTGATTTTTATACTATTGATTTTGTTTTTGCACTAGCCAGTGTTGTTGCTGATTATTATGTTGGGGAAAGGAGTTTTGATAAATCCCAAGAGTTTGATTGGAAGTGGAAGAAACATTATCCAATGTTATCTCCCCATTCTCCAACATATTCTCAATCAAATACTTGATTTGAACACATCTTCATAGATTATGCCCATTAACCCAATGATATTCATAGAATTTATTTTCATGGTACCAATCAGGATATGAAATAAATTATGGATAATGCTTTGGTATAGGCCAACTAATCAAATTAGTGGCAAATTTTTTATGAAATACAGATTCAATAGGCTCTCATATGTCACTAAAGACATGATGCATAGGCATAGTTCTCCTTAGAGGAGGGGTTTACAATGGCAAAGGCTATTGTATTTGTTGCACAGGTCTTGATTGTTGTGATTTTAACATTGGTTAGAGTGTTTTTTGAGTAGGAGTAAGCTAAAAATGTGGTACAGATGATGTTTGCACCATTTAGACATGACATGATTTAGTTACTCCATTTTGCACAACATTCCTATTGCAGTTAAATTGCTTCAATCTTTCTTGGTTATTAGCCTATACTAGTTGTGATGCTTGAACTTGAATGAGATGTTTATTTTGGCCATTTCCCTGATTGGTACCTTGATTTTGATGAGTGGAATTAATCTTGATGACTCCTTTATTGATGAGTGCTCGCTCGATCAATAAACTTTTATTAATGGTCTCCTTGAAAGTAAGTGCACATTGTAGTTCCAAATGATAAGCTATCTCACTATGCAAATTTTTAGTAAACACAATGGATAATTGTTTATTTGGTAAACTATGGGTGAAATAGCTTGCAAGGGCTATCCATCACTATAGATAAATTGCAAAAATCTCACCATATTTTTTTTACTTGTGTTAAGTCAACCAATGAAATCTCATGTTTGATATTATAGGAAAATTGTTGCACAAAATTATTAGAAAGATCATCAAAATATGTTACTAAATTATTGAGAAACTTTAAGAACCACTCCAAGGCTTGTCCAACCAAGCTCTTTAGAAAAAATGATAAAGGGTATATATCGTTATATACCACCGGTTGACATGTGACAAAGAACTCTATTAAATGAGCCTTAAGGTCACCTTTCCCTTTGTATTTATCATATTTTAGTGGTTCATATCTTGGAGGAAATGGTATCTACAAGTACTCCATGTTGAACAAATAATAACACATGTCATCCAACTTAAAATTTTTAGTCTATTTTCCATTCTGAATGGTGGTAATTGCATCTTTCATCTATTACAATTCTTGAGATAGTAAACTGGAAAGCACATTGTTTTGAGGGAGAATATTGGTTTGGGTAGATGGTTGGGAGGTTATAAGTGGGACACTTTGACCAAAATATGATGGAGATATCTATTGGGCTTGGTTGGAAAATGGACCAAGAATATGTATACATGGATTAGGATGTCTTTGAAATTGCACATTTATTTGTGTGATATTCTAGTTTGGGTTGGCTATGAAGGTTTGAATTAGAAGATTTTGTGGTTGGGATGGAGGGATATAACTATACTGTGTTTGTTGTGATTGAAAAGGGACATGTTATAGACTAATAAAACTTTGTTGTTGACTGAGAATTTGTGGACCAAGACCTTATTTCTAAACTTGTGGCACATTTTGAATCGATTGTTGTCTAGTAGGTACTTGAAAAACATGGGAGCCTCCTTGTTAGATGAATCCTCATTAGGAAGTGAAAGCATGTTGAATATTTGACATATGTCACTGACTAATATTTACACATTTGTTGGCTAGTCAACATTTGGTTTTGGATTGGTACACTAGTATGTGACTGAGGAGGTATATTTTCCACTACCTGATGAGGTGGAACATTAGTTTCCCCTTGTTGAGGTGGAAATATATTTATCCTCTATTATGTTGGTACACTAGAATTTACCTACTATTATGGAATATTACTTGTCACTTGTTGAGGAGGAGTAGGATTCATCACATTCGACTGTTGAGGCATGACATTGGTTGCTAGTTGACTACCTAATTTTGTTGGTCACACACTTGATAAAGTAGTTAGTTGAAGTTGGAATGCAAAAATCCTACTCCTTGGTATGATGGTCCACTCATGGTATTAACTATAGGCACATGTTGTTGACTAGTTGTTTTTGCATTAGTACCACTTTGATTTGGATTAGATGTTGTTTGCACATTGTCCACTATATTTTGCTTATTATTTTGTGTAGAAGTAAAATACACTTCTTCAATAATGGACATATACAACAGATTGTCTATCAAATTTTTTTGCATGAATGGGTCTGAACTATGATTCTCTTGACTAGTTAACTCTATCAAAACTTTTATTAAAGGAACGAAGTCAATAAGAGATTTTCTCACCATGTTCATCTGATTGAAATTGTGTGCTTGATTTAGGTAGGTTTGATATGTTGTCTACATTTTATTAAAGTGGTATTTTATGATGTTTTTGCCTCTATTAAGTAGATTAGGGTCTTGATATGTTGTTTTTACTAAAGCCAAAGGATTTCTAGAATAAACTTGTTGATTGTAAATTATGTTGTGAGGCACTCTTACTAGGCTTGGTAAATTTTCATGGGGGAAGTCTGCTGGAAACTTGGCACCTACCTCTATGGCTCTAATCAAAATCTCATCTTTTTTCTCTAAAAAATATCACTCAAACAAAAATGGATCATACATGGAAGTCGTATTAGTAGAATATGACTGTTGAAGAATTGGATCATCCATTGTGAGTATTGTAGCTAGGTATTATACAGTTTGTTCTTGGTCTTGTTATAAATAAGGTGGTGTGTTAAGTAAATAGTTAGCTAAGGGATCTTGGATTTTTCCCCTGATTGAGTATTATAAGAGGGATAAGAATCCATCTCATATGGAATATTATCTGCGTAGGGGTCTTACACCATTTCTTTTTGTACAACCACATTACTAATCCCTGGATTGTACATGAGTCCACTACGCGTGTAGGAATACATATTGGGGTCTATAGTCAATGCCTTTATGATAAAAAGGTCAAAGAATTCCACAAACTCTAAAAAGGATAACGTCTAAAATAAATGATTTTCAAATTTAGTCTAGATTTATCAAAAGGGTCAAAAATTATATGTAAAGATTTAGTGAAGAAACAAGCTAACGTTAAATGTCCAATGTCTCACTATTCACACAAAGATGAGCAAGTAAATAGATTGAAAATTTAAATGCCAATTTCTAAGGTCAAAGTGTTTCAAATTAGTCTAATCTAGGAAATTAAAAGTTGCTAGGTCTTTTGGCTAAATGAAGTGTCAAAATCTAGGCTCAAATAAGGCATGTGTTATGACTCTTGGCCAAACGGTGTCCAAAGCTAGACTTTGAAATAGATGAAAATTTTAATCTAATGGATTTGAAACACTTCTAATAAACTCTAGGCATTTGATTCTTGGATATGAACTTGATCAACTAGGTATAAGGTATGAAATAAAAGGCACTTTAGAGATAGTTTATTTTCTCATAAATAATGGTATAAAACTTGATTCTTTTGACAAATAGGCTAGACAAAAGTGAACGGTATAACTGTGCTAGACAAACGATTACAAAAGTACACTTGGATTGATCTAAAAATGTAGGAACAAATTTGAACTCTATGCAAGAGGGTTTATGAAACAATATTTGAAATGTTTTGGGCAACATAATGACGCTACACTACCCAAAAGGTGTGGATAAATGTTTGTTTCAAAAAATCTCTAAAACAAAGATAGTTTCCCATAATTTTGATATCATAACACTACTTTTCTTGACTTAAAATTTTTTGGTGCTTAGAGTTAAAGTGAAAGTGTTTAGCACAAAATGGATTAAGTCTATCAAGTGGTGATAATATCTTGAGTCTAAAATGGCCTTCAACCCAAATTGGAAATTGAACCTAAGTTCCCTCAAGTTTGGTGTAAATGGTGAACCCACTTAACACATCAACCCTATGAACTTATGAAGGTGCAATTTTGAATTTATATTATAAATGAAGGACTTAAACAAACTTTATCAAAGGTCTAGACTTAATTGGGTAATGTAACTATGCCAAAGTGAATGATATAACTCCTAAGTTTTGATGGACTTTAAATAAGGCAAATTTGATGACTTTACGTGGGAAGCATAACACCTCTTTGTTTAAAGGAAAATGGGGACCATGTGTTTTGGTTTGTATACTTTTTTTACACCAAGTTTTGAATCTAAACAAGACTTTAATCTAGGACAAAACCAACTAATTAATCCCTCTTAGACTCTAAACTGACAAGGTTGCTTGGTATTGTTAGAATCCATCAATATACATCATTTGAAAGGATTTTAAGTGTTCATCCAAAAGTAAATACAAATTATATAGTAGGGGTTTTACACCTCCCCTTCTCTTAAATGATAGTACTATGACATGGAATTTGAGGCACACCTTGCACCAATAATAATTCCATGGCAAGTGAGGTTTTGTATATGATCTACAAGTTTTCAAATGTTCTAGAGGAATCAATTACACAATGACTTTCATGCCAAACAATGCAAAAGAAAAGCATAGATTTTGGGTTTGTATCACTTGACTTATTGCAAAAAGGTCTAGTCCTTTTTGAAACCAATACATCCTATTGTTGCTTAGTGTAGTGTGATGTCTAAAGTGCCACTACATCCCTTGTGAAACTCCAATTAGGAGCTAAATGAATTCAATACTAGGAGGTGAAACCCTGGGTCAATGCTTCTCTAAAGAACTCGTAGGAGGTAATGAAGTCCCCATCACAAGCCAATTTTGCATAAAAATAAAGAAAAAATGAAATAGAAAGACTTTAGGGTCATTTTCAAGGTCACCCAAACTTTTATGAGTTTTTGGGGAGTGCTTTAGATGACTTTCTTTCTAAGCCTTGGACTAGGCTATTTGTAATAAGAATGATGCTTTTGATTTCAAGGGTTCCCTGAAGGGACAAAATGGAAGAGTATACATGTAGCACCCCTCTTTTTTATAAACAAAAATCTAATTTAAAAAAATAAGTAAGTACAAAAACTTGGAAAAATGACTTTATTTTTAAGCCCAAATTCAAAAAATGAGGTGGTGTTTATTTGACCCCTTGATCTTAGTTGTAATTTTGAAAACTAATGCTAAAAAAACTTATTTAAGCACCTTAAATGTTACTTTAAGCACCAAAATAATGTTCCTAATTCATTTTAAAATCGTGTCAAAGATGTCTTAATAGCATGTTTTAACAATTTCCAAGTTCATTGGTTACCAGTCTACCCTTAAGGCATCACCCCAAAAACAACTATGTTAGATTAAAAACATTTTAAATAGATTTTTAAAATTTTGTGAAAAATATATGGAAATTGAAGCTAAACTAATGTTAAATTCTGAAAATTTAAGAGAAAATACATGGTTTTAAAAAAAATCATCCAAAATGGAATTTGTATGACCCCAAACCAAGCATTTTAAAATGGCCTATTAGCGCTCGAGTTTGTGCTTTTAAGAAAAACATAGTGACTGATGTCAGTTATATAATTGAAAATGGTTAAACTTACTAATTGATGATTGTTATTTAATCAACATCGATTATACCAATAGTGACTGATGATGGCTATGCCAACTGATGATGGTTTTACTAATCGATAACAGTTACTATGTAAACCTGTGACAAAGAAAAATGATAAAACATAGTTAAAAAATCAAATTGTAAGAGTTTTAATGATCTAAATGAAGATTTTAAAGTTTCATAATCATCTTATTCATGTGTTATATTTGTTTGGTCCCACCGGGTGTACCATTATGTGAACTAGGAATTTGACTAAGAAGAGGAGATTAGTATGGTGTTAGTGAATGAAACCAAATCAAAAACACACTAAGCTAACATATTCATGCCTAGTTACTAGGGTGAGCTTAGTAACAAAAAAAAATGATAAACACAACTAAAAATTAAGTAAAAACAACAATAATTACTTCACCTTCCTTGGATGCTCTAAATGCCTTTGTAGTAGTGTCTTGTTCGTCTTTGTGCTCATGAAGTCCTTGGCAATGGAAGCTTTGCTACCTCCATCTCTCCTTGGCACCTTTGGCTTATGGCTTGGATTGGAATCAATTTGGCATGGTAACACTAGTTTCATGAAGCTTTGTAATCAATTTTTCATTATAACTTTGCATAATCATGTGTTAATTCATGTGGTAAGGCCTCCTATTTATAGATTTTTGTAAATGTCTTAAATCGACTTGAACCATCCATCTCAGGACTAAGATGTGTGGATAAGGATTAATCCAATTATGAAATTAAAATTTATAAATAGGCTCATCAATATTTGAGATAGAGGAACAATTAAAAGGCTTGGAAGGCCTTTGATGAGGCATGGGAGGCATGAATCTTGATATTTATGGCATTTATGGATTAAGGATGTCTTTCCAAGAAATGAGGTCACTTGATGATGTAGATATTCAATATTCATTTTCAAAAAAAATTATCAACAAGTTTCCATGAAATTCTTAATTAGGATCTAACTTGGATTAATTAGCTCTAAGCATGATTACGCACTTTGTGCACAAATTACTCAAATTGATCAAGATGCCTTGTTATTGGTTCAAAATTTGACTAGATTAGAATTAGAAGTCAATATCAGATACATTGGATTTGTTATCCCATTTAGGATGTTGCCTAAAACAAATAACAAAAGCATGTGTCTTATGTAAGAGATTTGATAGGAAATAGCAATCCAGAGCACCTAGGTGGAAAATTGGCATTTTGACTCAAAATGAATTGATCAAAATTAGCTAGCCCATAAATTACATTTCCCCATTTTAGGGATACCCTAGCTAGAATCAATACTTGACTATATCATGTTCAAAGCTTTTAATGAATTTTAGTGTTTTTAGTCCAAATTATGTATTTTAGGTGGAAATTGGTCAAAACCCTGATTGAAAGTTATTGGTGGCTAGATTTAGGTGTTTATAGTGGTAAGGGTGTCAAAGCAATATGACATACCAATGGTGTATGCATTAGAGCAAAAGAATTCAAGGCCTATGTAGGTCTAAAAGCACCTTGTTCAAGATGTATCACGTTGGATTGAAGATATTTTATCTCTTACACAAGGGTATCCACATTAAGAGATAAAGATGTATTAGCTATAATTGGTGGTGCTTCATATAAAGGTTGGATTACTATAGGGGGTTATTGAGACATAGTTGCCTTTATAGTGTCATTTGCAACTAGTTGCTTTGTGGTTTGATAAGATTGACCATTATTCACTTTTTATTGTTATTCTTGTGGTATTTTAAGTATGTCATCTTGCATATCAGGATGTTTAGTTAAAAGATCTTGAAGTTCCCTCTTATTAGTTTCATCAAAACTGATATATTGGGCCATTGTTAATGTAGTAAAATAAATTGAAACTGGATGGAATATTTTACAATCAGTTATAATAAGAAAAGCGTAATGAAAAAAAAGTACCGAATAAAGGAAAAGTAAAGTCCTAAAAACAACAAACTAGAATATGCATTAAAAGGATACGAAGCTCACAATAAAAAACAATAGGACCTAGTATATGCAACTAGGGTTTTGAAAATGATTATTTTAAAAATTTACTAAGAAATTCTAAAATTTAATATAAATTTTATATTTAAATATGTAGGTAAAAAGCCAAAAAGTATTGGAAAATTCTTGACTTAAAGGGACCTAGTATGTGCAACTAGGGTTTGGAGGAAAAATATATTTTAAAAATTACTATGAAATTTTAAAATTTTATGTGAATTTTTTATTTAAATATGTAGGTAAAAAATCAAAAAATTATTGGAAAATTCTTGATTTAAAGGGATCTAGTATATGCAACTAGGGTTTGGAATAAAATAATTGTTTTAAAATTACTATGGAATGTTAAAATTTAATGTAAATTTTTTATTTAAATATGTAGATAAAAAATCAAAAAATTATTATAAAAATTAGTAAGGAATTTACCCTAAGGTTTCTAGGGGTTTTAAGTGCAAATGAAGTAAGTCAGGTTTACCAAATGATTTAATAGTTTTGGGAATATTAGAGTCTTATTTCTAATTTAGTTAGGGGTCTAAGTTCATTAAATCAGTAACTAATATTAGGATAATTAAGCTAATAATTTATATAATTTAATTATAATTTTAACCTTTCTAGAAATAGTAATAAATGAGGAAAAATGTAACTTAACATAAACTAGACTGAGATGGTTGAGATAGGGTTTAAATCTATTGTGCAAGATTGTGATAATGTCATGAATTAGGATTTAGCCTTCATTTCATGAAAGTACAAGAGCATCAAAATATGACACCCTAGGGTCTGATACTATAGTCCTCTTTTACTGCTCTTATCCTAGAGGCTTGAGATTTTTGGATTTTATTTGTTGTCTTTGTGTGAACTTGCCTATGAAATTTTAGATGTTGGATGTTTGTAGAACTCCTTGTAGAGCTAATTTAGTACTCAAACCCTAGATTCCATTATGCTTTGACAAACTTTGAGAAAATGTGAGGGAGGTTAGTATGTATAAGATGCAGTAAACATGTATCCACACCCCTTGTGTGGGCACATTGCCTACATACCAATAATCTAAAGAGGGATCAAGCCATATGTATTTCTCCCACTTGATGTGCTTTGTGAAATAGCATATATGAAAATGCAAAATGCTAAAATTGGGTGTGCTTGAGGTGGCTAGGGACTAGTGTGAATATTTAGATGTGCTTGTACTTGTATTGGATGGTTGTATACAAAGAATAAGGAAGTTTGCCTTAATGGTCTTAATTTTATTCTTACTTTCTTTTGTAATATTTTCCAACCCCTTCTAAATGAACTTTGAATGGGATTTTATAGAGATCTATTGGTCATGGGTCAAATGTATTCATGTTAGGTTGACAAGAAGAAGGATAGGAACTAGAAGGAAATGATCATTAGAGATAAAAATGTAATTGAACAAGAGTGCCAAAAATGGACACCCTAGGGTCCAATGTTATAGTCTAAATTGGGTACTATTATCCTACAGGTGTGAAACCTAGGGAGATGGAATTATTATAGGAAATATAGCCTGGTTGAGCTGGAATTATGTCTCGAAAGTCTACAAATGACTATAAATAAGAAAAAAGGTGTCATGAAGGGTCATGAGAGCATGCAAGAGGGACCTATGGGTTGGGTGTCACAATCCTCACTCAAGCTACCAATTTTCATATTTTATATGATTACAATAAGTCAAGGAGAATCAATCATCTAGGTTTGTTCACATTAGTCTCAAGAACATATTTTCTAAGTTCCAGGTCATCCACCTAAGCGTAGTTAAAGTTATGAAGATATAAATTTGGCCTCAAATTCCACTATTTTTCCATACTTAGCCATTTTCAAAGAAGTTCAAACAGAGCTAAGTGAGCATCTTAACAATGCCATATATCACATGTGTGTATGATATAGGGGAAAGTGGTCACATGGGTTCATTCATCTTGGTCCCTAGTTGTTATACATCAAGTTCTAGATCCTCTGCTAAAGTATAAATGAAGTTATGCATGTACAAAGTTGGTTCTTTAGTCATATCTCACTAAGTTTCCCATACTTAACCAAATGAGCTCGACCATCACTAGGACATCATGTAGGAGTAGATATAGACCAAACAACTTCATTATTTAATATATTCAATTGGAAGTCTCTTGGGACTAGTATATCAAATTAGTTCATTCCTTTTGGCATAAAAAACATCTCCTAAAACTTTGGTGCCTACATGATTCTTATGCTTTAAGATATAAATTTGTAAAACTAGTCAACAAGTATAAGAAATTTATGCTAACATCGAATTAAAATCATTGGAGAAATATATATGAGCATAAATTTGACAGTCTATAGAATGTTATCTACATTCAATGAGATGCTAAATTATGGTTGATAGGATGTCAACTTTAAGACAAAGTAAGACAAATCCTATTGAGCATAAATTTTATGGTTGTGCAACCATCAATGATGGTTACATGATTGCCATTTTATGGGAGTGAGGATGTTAATTTTAAGATTATGAATTAGTCATTGGATTTCAAATAATAGGTCCTAATTGATATAATGGTCCATGTTCAATCATACTCTTAGATCTAATACATGAGTGGAGGTTAAAGGGTCAGTGAATCTCAAGAGTGCATGCAGGCATGATAGGTGTCAAGGATGCATTCAACTAGCATAGGATCAATGGTTCTTAAGCATTCATACTAATTGGAATCAATGGAATAAAATGAGTCAATGTGTCAATGATTCAAATTGTATTTTTACAACTAAATAGAGAAAAGGTGAGCCCAAGATTCTCGATGGAGGTTGAGAGGCTATTTTTGACCATGGATAATAGGGTTTTATAGGGCTAATGCCATTGAAGCTAGTTCAAATGCCACAAAGTGGTCAATATAATGTAATCAAGCATGGAGAACATAAAATGACTACCCATGTGGTTAAATATGGACCTCTGGCTCATGGGTTTTCATCATAAATGAATATTTCTACAACTATGTTCATTATTATTAGGGGAAGGACTTGTGCATAGTCTATTTGGACCTAACAGGAAAACTAATAGTTTGAGATTGGTTTTCTATCTAAAGTAGACCCATGTGCATGGAGACCAATTCAAGAATGATCTAGTTGAAAAAATATTTCGCATTTCAATGGATGTCGTGAAGGTATACATGTATGCTATAATGGTTTCATCTCTAGGACCAACTGCATGAAAATGATCTCTTCTCTCAACTTGGGATGCATTAACAAACCAATCCCGAGAAATTTAGCATCAAGACAAATCTCAAAAAAACTTGATACCACCATTGTAACCATCAAGGAGCATTAATGAGGGAATATGTAATCATGTAACCACTCTGGATAGCTTGGATCATTCAAATGGTTTGAATGAGAATTTTTTCTAGAGATAGTTGTAATGGAATTTCAAATGGATTTGTGTTCATTTGATTCTTCTTTTTAGTTTCAAAATCCCTCTCTCTTGCTCCCCTTTTATATAAATATAACTCTTGAGCTATTGTAAAGCACCACCACACCATGTATGGTGAAGCCCTGCTGGATTGATGTTATATTTTGCCTTTGAAAATTAATATGAATTGTTTTTGAGTTTTGAACAATTGTCTAAGTCTAAGAGTGATGTATGGTGATGAGAAGTGATAATTCTCTATCCTTCCTTCCCTTATCCTTTCATGTTTGAGCAAGAGTTCCTAATCTAATAGGTTATATAGAGTATAGTCTAATGTGTAAAGCTTTTTCAAGTGTATAATTATCCTTAGAGCATGCAATCTACCCTCTGGTTCATTTTCCTTGTGATTTTGCTCTCATCTTGCCTCTATATTGAAATACTCATGTTAGCACCCATTAAAGCTTAGAGATTGGTTTGTATGTTTTGTTTCATCATGGTATAAATATGATGGTCATGTGGAAGACATTCTTAAGTAATTAGTAGTTTAAGTGATAAATAGGTTCAATTTATGAATCACCTCCTTTAGAGTAAGTTCAATTCATGAATTTATCTAACTCTTTTTCCCATAAGTAAGTAGTAATTTAAGTGATAAATAGTGCATGATATATTTAGAAAGCTAGCCCTTAAATCTAGAGGCTCATTTCCAATATAGGTACACCCACATACCTAGAAATGTTTCTATGTTGCCCAAATCTAGAAGAGGCTTGAACAACCCCTTTTAGGGTGCAAGATTTGGTGATAGTAGTTATGGGATGATCGGTGGGACTAAGATCCAAGAGAGTGGAAAAATTATTGGTGCATCTTTCCTCTATTAAGTTTTGGAAGTAAAAAATCTAGCACTAATGGAAACTCTAAATTATAAATTATAGTTGTAAGTAGTCCAAGTATCTTTAGTTAAAGTTTTGATTAGTTTTTTACATTTATTTTGATACATGAGGTTGACATGAAAAGATATGGTGAATATCCCTACCATGGACCTCCGTATCAACCTTGTTATGAACCACAATGTACTCCCCAAAAATCCTATCAAAATGGATATTAGTCTTATGAGCTATGGTAGGCCTATAATCCTCCATTTCCCCCAGATAGACACCATGTTATTGGACAACCCTATGAGGAAGGATACCAAAATACCTATAAAAAAATGCTTTCATGTTAGTCTCAATATGAACCCTATCAACCATACCATGATACCTATGAACCTCAAGAGTAATCTTATGAGTCTTGTCATGAGGAACAAGATGTTTCTATGGACTATATATCAAGGTATTATAAGGCAATATATATATTCCTATAGACTAGAATGCAACAAAATGAAGTTGGTCTTGATCCTCATCATCACCCTCCTCTTCCTTCACTCTTTCCATCCTATATTAAGTTTTTTTTAGCATCCATACCATAGTTACTAGATCTGGAAGATGAAATGAGTACATCTGATGTTCTCAAGGAATGGTTGAAAAGTGTTACCCAAGAACATATGAAAAAATTGGGGACATTTGAAGAACTAGAAGGAAATCAATTAGAGATCAAGGAATAAATGGACTTGGCAAAGAAATTCCTTCAATGCTCAATATATGGGTTATGTATGTGGAATGATAAAGAGATAAAAAATGAACATGCTGCTATTGAAGAATTTCAAGAAAGCTATTGGCAAGATGCAATTCCTACTTATGTAGATGCTTGCTCTTATAACTAGCCCAAGAAATCACTTCACTATGAGTTTACTAGTGCATTTCACTTTATTTAATCCACTCCCAAACCCTCTCCTAACCCTCACACTCCATCTCCAATTCATCATCCCCCCATCACATCTCATCCTTCCACTGCATCTCATATTTCATCTCCTTCACATGAGCCCATCTTGAGAGAAGCAAGTGAATAGGATATAATCCAAGCTGAAGCTAACCAAGAGGATGTCATGAGGGAATATGAAGAGGAAATAACCATAGGGACTCCCCTTGGTGACCACAAGTGTAATCCTACCTTATTAGATGAAAATAAACATATTAAGGATCCTATTTTAGCTATCCATGAGGAATGTGGTGAAGACTTGAAGAGAGATGCATTTAAAGAAGACCCCATGTCTAATCATCAAGTTATGGATGACCATCTAAAGCATGAAGTGGAGAATACTATAAATGAGGAAGATCAAGTCACTCCTCAAGAAGCTACAGTCCTAAAAGAGTCTCATGAGACCAAGGTAGATGATATAGATCTTAAAGATAACATTCATGAGGAAGAAGATTTATGGCATAATTTTAATGCCATATGCAAGGAATTTGACAAGTTGTGTAAAACCCCTCATCCTCTAAAAGATTGCATATATGATGATAGGTTTGTTGATGAGCCTAATAAACATGATCTTGAGTGTTCAATAAAACATGGAGGTGAATGCATTTTTGTTGATCATGAACCTGTAGTCATAAAGGAGTTTGATGTAGTTTCTACCCAAGAATTTATAGAAATGGATGATGAAGTCAATGTAGAAGTTGATATTCCTCAAGGAAAATCAAGAGCTCTATCTAAGGTTAAAGCCTCTCCAAAGGTATTAAACCATGAAGAATAAGATATTTATGCTTTCAAACATCAAGTACATTATATCAAGGAGGAGAACAAGGTTGAGATGACTATCATATTCATAAATTTACATATCAAGGGCTAAGTACATGACGAGGTAGAGAAGGAATTTTCCATGGAAAAGGTAGAGAAGGATTGGGTAGACTATGTAGAGCTTTAGGATGAGCTTGAATAAATTACAACTAAATAAAAACCCAATATTATTAAGGATACTATGGAAACCAAAGAGGAAAGCCTTGTTCAACCACTATTGGAGGCCATAGCTAAGGAATAATATGAGAGAGTTGAGGTTGCTTGGATGTAATAAGAGTTCATTTCCATAGCTAGCCTATTTGGAGCTACTTGGTTCTCATTGAACATCATGCCCATGAAGTTGGCAAACACCATGAAGAAGATGGAGGCATCAATGTCAAGGATCAAAAGTCTACATGTCTCATTCAACCCTTCATGTCATAAAACAAGAGAGGTTTCAAGCTTCCCCTTTGATCTTGGAGGAAGTTTTTCATCTTAGGTTAGTTAGTGATTAGGTTAGTTTGTTAGGTGTGTCTTTCCTTTCTTGTTGTGTTATGTTTAATAAGTGCTCATGAAGCACATATGTGTTTTGTTTGTTCCTTTCTTTGTATTTTTTTCTTGTTTTTTTATTGTTTGGTGTGTTATTCAAGGTAGTTTATGTGTCAAACCTACTATACATGTGAATCCATAGCCTAATTGATAGGATTATGAAAATAGATATGTAATAGCAAGCATGCCACCCTTGGTAAATCACCAATAATGTTGACTATTTTTTTCCCATAGGGCAAAACAAGTCAACCCCCTATATTCAAAATCTTGTATAGGGGCCTTTTATAATGTCATAGAGTATGGTGTAGCTTAATTGATGTCATTTAGTATGAAATTAGAGTTTATTCATAATATATCTTGGTCCTTGTGTCATTTGGTGTTTAAGGGACCATTTTAGAGTCATATATGTAAGTGGTAGGTCTCCATGGTGATCAATGCAGTTAGAACATGGATCAAGTTGCTAATGGATGAGTGGATGGATAGTGTTATAGAGACCCTATAAGATGTCAAGAATACTTATAATGAGTATGTAAGCTCCTAAAATTCATCTAGTTCTTCATTATATTAATTTATACATCTTGGGTCTAGTGGCAGAAATTCTAAGTAGGTACTTTGCTAACATCATATTTTCCATGTGTAGACAAGTCAGGGAGAATTGATCATTTGAGTCTATTAATATTAGTTCTAAGAACATATGAACCAAGTTTTAGGTTATTTTACTAAGATAATTTGAAGTTATGGAGATCCAAATTTGGCATCTCAGCCAAATTATGCTATTTTTCCATACTTAGCCATTTTCAAAGAAGTTCAAACATAGCCAAGTAAACATCTTGACAAGGCCATATCTCACATGTGTAGATGAGTCAGGGAAAGTGTTCACATGGGTTTGTTAATCTTGGTACCTAATTGATATGCACCAATTTATAGATCCTCCATCAAATAATAAATAAAGTTATGCATGTGTAAAGTTGGCTCCTTAATCAGATTTCACTAAGTTTCCCATACTTAACCAAATGAGCTCAACCATCACCACGGTGTCACATAGGAGAAAATATGGACCAACCAACTTGATTATTTGATATCTTCACCTAGAAATCTCCCAAGACTAATGGATCAAATGGGTTCATTCCTTTTGGCATAAAGAACATCTCCTAAAAGTTTTGTGCCTCCATGATTCTTGCACTTCAAGATATAAATCTAAAAAGTTGGTCAAAAAGAATAAGATGATCATACTAAATTTAAATTAAAGCCACTAAAAAAAATAGTACGAGCCTAAATTTGATGGTCTATGAGATGCCAGTTACATTCTGTGGGATGCCAAATGATGGTTAGTGGGATGTCAACTTTAAGACATAGCAAGATAGATCCTATTGAGCATAAATTTAATGTTCATGTGACCATCAATGATGATCATGAAAAAATAATTTGATGGGATAAAAGACATCAATTTTAATATCATCAACTACACATTGGCTTTCAAATATCAGGTCCTAGTTAATCTAATAGTCCTTATTCAATTATACACTCAGATCTAACGATGAGTAGAGGTCAAAGGGTCAGTGAATCTTGAGATAGAATGTGGGCATAATAGGTGTCAAGGACACATTCAACTAGAAAAATATTCATGGTTATCAATAATTCATACCAATTAAAATAAATGAATCTAAATAACTCTATGTGTTAATGAGTCAAATCAGATTTTGACAACCAATTATAGCAAAGGTGAGGCTAAGATTCTTGATAGAGATTGAGAGTTTGTTTTTAACCATGGCAAGCCATTGAAGTTGGTTCAAATGCCATGAAGTGGTCAATATAATGTAGTCAAGCATGGATAACATAAAGGGACTACCCATATGGCTAAATATATACTTCTGGCTCATGGGTTCACATCATAAAGGGATATTTCTGCAACTATGTTCACCATTATTAAAGGAAGGACCTATACACAATTTATTTGGACCTAACAAGAAAACCAATAGTCTGAGATTGGTTTTCTATCTATAGTAGACCCATGAGCATGGAAACTAGTTTGAGAATGATCTAGTTGGAATAAGAGCTAGCATTTTGATGGATGCCATGAAGGCATACATGTAGGCTCCAATGGTTTCATCTTCAAGACCAACTGGATGAAAGGGACCTCTTCTCTCAACTTGGCACACATCAAAAAACTAGTCATGAGCAATTTAACATCAGGACAAAGCTCAAAAAAACATGATACCATCCTTGTAACCATTAGGAAGCATTAATGAGGGAATATGTAATTATGCAACCACTCTAGGTAGCTTAGATCAATCAAATTGTTAGAATGAGCATATTTTGTAGAGAAAATTGTAACGACATTTCAAATCATTTTTTTCTCATTTTATTCTTTTTCTCAACATCAAAATCCCTCTCTCTTGCTCCCTTTTTCTATAAATATAACTCTTGAGCTATTGTAAAGTACCACCACTCCATGTATGGTGAAGCCCTACTAGATTGATGTTATATTTTGCCTTTGAACATTAATACAAGTCTATTTATAAGTTTTGAATAATTATATATGTCTACAAGTGATGTATGGTGATGAGAAGTGATAATTATCTATCCTTCCTTCCCTTATCCTTTCATGTTTGATCAAGAGTTCTTAGTCTAACATGTCATATAGAGTGTAGTCTAGTGTGTAAATATCTTTCAAGCATATAATTATCTTTGGAGTGTGCAATCTTCCCTCTGGTTCATTTGCCTTGTGTTTTTACTCACATCTCACCTCTATATTGAAATACTCATGATAAACCCCATTAAATCTTAGAGACTAGTCAGTATATTTTGTTTCATCATGGTAGAAATGTGATGGTCATGTGGAAGTCATTCTTAGTGCATCACCTCCTTTAGAGTAGGTTCAATTTATGCATTTATATAACTCTTTTACCCATAAGTAAGCAATAGTTTATGTGATAAATAGTGTACAATATATTTAGGGAGCTAGCCCTTAAACCTAGAGGCTCATTTCCAATATAGGTACACCTACATACTTGGAAATATTCCCATGTTTCCCAAATCTAAAAGAGGCATGAGAAATCCCTTATAGGGTGAAATGTTGGTGACAACACAACTAATTTTCCCCTTTTATCTCAAACACATAGGGAATTGGTCTCTTCACATGGATGAGCACTCAAATCTAACCATCCATAATTAACATAATTCTATAAATCTAGATTTTACCAATCATCCATATTCTCATCCAAAAATATATAAATTTAATTGTCATTCTCTATTTTAAAAAAACCATCATCAATCTATCTAAGTGCTATTGAAATCATCATATGCATATAAAAATTAATAAATTACATCCATATGTTGTTTAAATTCCCTTTGCCTTGGAGAATGACTCAAGCATCCACATATCACATTGCAAGATAAATTCAAAGTTTATCAATGGAGAAGGTGATTTATATTATTGGTAAGATGGTACATTATAAATCTAGATTTTACCAATCATCCATATTCTCATCCAAAAATATATAAATTTAAGTGTCATCCTCTATTTTAAAAAAATCATCATCAATCTATCTAAGTGCTATTGAAATCATCATATGCATATAAAAATTAATAAATTACATCCATATGTTGTTTAAATTCCCTTTGCCTTGGAGAATGACTCAAGCATCCACATATCACATTGCAAGATAAATTCAAATTTTATCAATGGAGAAGGTGATTTATATTATTGGTAAGATGGTACATTATAAGTAAATTTGTTATGTTTCCTTTTATTGAATATCTCTAACTGAGGTTTTAGTTTAGTCTTAGAATAAGAAGTTAATTATTCATTTGATTTTCTAGCTTGCATAGGTTCTAAAATTATAGATATCATAGTAAGACCTCAGAGAATAAAACCAATCCTTCCTCACAAACATCCATCATGTTTCATATATATACCATCTCCATTCATCATATTTTTGTCTCTATATGGCTGTGACTTTCTACATTATGCTTTAACACATGCATTGATTTTGAGTTTTTACTCATTAGTCTTTGCTTTATGTTGTTACATGTCCTTTTTTCATTCAATTTTTCACTTATCTTACATTGGATGTTCTTATAATCATTTTAAATTATTTCAATCCCCTTTGTTTGATTTAAGTTTAAAAATAATCTTACATTGGATATTGTTACTATTTTTTTTAGATAGGTATTTGCTTTTGACCAGAGCTCCAACCAGTCTAGGACATAATCAGGGGCCTAGATCCCCAAGTTATCATTTATCACATGTACCATATTTACCAAAAATGGCCACAACTAGCCTATGAATACTATCAATGGCCATAATTAGCCTAAGAATACCAATAAACAATCACAATCAGCTTGAGAATACCAATGATTGGTCACAATTGGCCCAAGAATACCAATAACTAGCCACATTCAACCTCTAATACCATATTGATATTTAAACTTGGGTGGTGCTTTAAATAACCAAGTCATTTTACCAACTCACCCACATCTCATCGGTTGGATATTTTTACTATTATATCACATTATTTTGATCCTGTTTTTTACTTAAGTTATCACTTGTCTTACAACAAATGGATTTACAATAATTTCCTAAACATATTTTATTTGTTGGATTTTATATATAATTACTTAAGATGTCATTTTTTTACACTTAGTTTTTATTCTTTTTGACCAAGCATATGCTCACATTTACTATAAAATAATGAAACATACACAATACATTACATCATCATATCTGGTGACTTAGATTTGAAATTTTATAAAATTTTCAATTTTTATTATCTAGTTTTTTAATTTGATTATATCTTAGATTCTGTAGGTCCTATTAATGAACCAAAATAAGCCCTATAATCTTAGTGAAATAATGATTTTTTTGGTACTAGCATATTTTTTTATATAAATTTGGGTTTTTCCCTTATTTTTCAGGTTTGCCCATTGAGTTTCCACATTGGCACCTTCCAATAACTGAATCACATGCATAATAATATCTATAGTCAAAAAGGTAAGTAAATCTATGTTTTTTGTTTACTTATTTACTTTCATCTTAATTTCCATTCTTTCAACATTTTAAGATATGCTCCTTTGTGTTGCTATGTATCTTTCCCAAAGTGCCATTTTACTTTACACTATCATGAAACAAGATGATCTTTACATGGGGCATATGTATACACTTAATATTTTTTGTCTTTATCATTCACTGACAACATTTATTATAGGGGATCATTCGTACATCAATATCCCTAAGTGCATGTTCTAAGGAGTACATTGAGAAAGTGGTAGGATCAACTTGTTGTACTTTGCAAGAGATGTTGGCATACTACTTTGTCATACCTTCATTACTATCAGTTTGACCTCATCTAAGTATATTTTCATATACCTCTCTATTTAATTTCCTTTTATTATTGTTATCCACCCTATATTCTTATTGTATTATCCAAGCTAATATAATATATTTGATGCCTATATTTCCTTATAATGTATTGTCTTGGTCTATATAGTTCTAAGTTTTGTCTCCATCACTTGTAGTATATCAACTTGGCTAATATGGTTTTGTGTCAACCAACATCCTTTTCAACTATATCACCCTGAACAATAATGTTTAATTGGATTTCATGGTTAATTCTAAGTTTAGAGACATATATATTGGTCATATTATCATTCTCAAACATATAAGAAACTCATATGCTCTACTTACACTTTCATTTTTGATATTAATTAGTGGAATGAAAAGTTAGAGGTTAACATCTTATTCTTGGAGGTCTTGTCTTGATTGAAGGTCTTTGAATCTCAATAAGAGGAGTCATGTAAAAGAAGTGTATAAGTCTTTTAAATCTCCAATTAATAATATACATGTATTATTCCTACCATTTGAGGTCTTCAACATACAACATCTCTTAAAAATTTCCACTTGAGCCAAGGAGGAGATTAATGTACCGATGAGTCATTCTAAAAATATCTCTATCTTTATTATCTTTCATTTATTTACTTAATATATTGATCTACTCTACTTACCATTATAAATTATGTGTGTTGTTTATCCTTGATTATTATCCTCCTTATACCAAATAAGTTGGTATAGTTATAGGGTTCGTTATACTTGCCATTATCACCTTAGGTTTCATATAACACCCATTGGTTGACCATTGAACCACTTAATTTACTAGTAATTTAGTTTGTTACAA
The DNA here is from genome assembly GCA_037957365.1 of Torreya grandis. Classification (NCBI taxonomy): domain Eukaryota; kingdom Viridiplantae; phylum Streptophyta; class Pinopsida; order Cupressales; family Taxaceae; genus Torreya; species Torreya grandis. The sequence goes on from JARHVA010001945.1 coordinate 1,583,437, forward strand.
CTATCTTGGATATAAGCTACCCATGTTTGTCAATTTCATACATATGCTATCATTATTATATCCTTGATACAAGCCTCTATTACTATTGCTATATCATTTGATTTACTTTAGAATCTAGTTAGAGCCATACCCCATATCTTAGGTATAGGATTTATAACTCTATATCCATGCTATTGAGTTTGAATTTCCCTTTGATAGATCTATGGCCACCTCGAGTGTCATCACAAACCATATAAGTATACATAGGATCTATTTTTATGACCTCATTTTATCTTAGTCTATATAGATAAATATGACTGTTATTGGTCATCTAAGCCCACATATAAAGTATCATGGTAAGAACTTGGAGAATATGATTAGACACTCTTCATAGACACCCATTTTATTTGACCACATTTTTGGGTTTTCTCTAACTCTATTATTATGTGTTTGATCACTTCTTGGTTTTAACTCTTATCATATCACTATCTCATGCCTCTAGGATATTATATCATCATTTTACCCCTTTAGGTTTTGAAATATTTATCACTAATATCCTTTGTATACTTCATAGATTTACCCTAATTATTTATGCACCTCTTGGGTTTTCAATTTATGAGTCACATGGTAAGACATTGGAGAATACAACCATGCGCTCTTCAAATTCACCCATCATTTATTACCTTCATCTCATACTCCCACTCCAAATATTAGCTAGGTATATTTTTAGATAGATAAAGAAACTATTGAGTGGTGTTTTTTTGCTTAAAGTTGGTTATATTATCTTGTGGAAAAACTATTTTAGTCTATCTACATGTTTTTCATCCACATTTTACCCTCTCTTATTACAAATTCTCAAACATATTTATCATTGTATCATCTCCTTTATACATTTTTATGATTAGGGAAACCTAATCATTGTATGTTTATCTCTATTTTCCTTATTTCCACCTCCTTTTGGGCACATCAAGGTCAGTTTCAATATTGTACTCTTTACCAAGGTGTGATTCTATAAGTATCTAATTTTATTAGTCTTTATGTTCTCCTCTTTATTGGCTAGGTGTAAGCTCTAATTTTTTAGTCATATTTAGCACCCATTTTTGGTCTTCTTAATCTGTATAGAGAAGGAAAATAGAAAAACCAAAAAAGTCAAAAGATAAGATAAAAATAAAAATAAAAAATAAAATAGTAATTTTAAAAGGAAAAATATATTTAAAAAGTTAAAATCACACCAAAAGATGCGATCATATCATTTGGCATGCCCCCTATCCTAGTTGAAGTTTAAATTTATCAATCTCAAAGGTCTTGTTTTAATTGAAGGTCTTTGAAGCTCAATTAGAGGAGTCATGCCAAAGAGGTGTCCAAGTATTTAAAATCCCCAACTAAGAATATTTAGGTATTCTTACTACCACTTGAGGTCTTCAACATATACAATATCTTGAAAAGTTCCACTTGATCCAAGGGGGATATTGATGCACCGAATATCACTCCAAATGTATCTCTATATTTATTATCTTTTATTTATTTACTTAGTATATTTATCTACTCTACTTATTATTATAGATGATGCATGTTATTTATCCTTGTTTATGATCCTACTTATACCAAATAATATGGTATAGTTATAGGGATGTTTATACTTTCCATTATCACCTTAGGTTGCATATACTACCCATTAGTTGACCATTGTGTTTTGATCAACACATCCCATTTTATAAATATTCAAATAAGGACCCTTTATGATTAAAAATTCTAAGTTTCATTCCCATAAAAATATAAGTTGACTTTAAAATAAATTCAGACCCAAACATACCAAAGCTTAAATTTATCATTTATGAACTACTTTATAAATTTTGGATTAGTATTGAGGCATAAAATGATTAAAAGGTCAGTTTAAATCTAAATTTTAATTTATTTTACTAATAGAGTTATCCATTTGATTGTTAAGTTAATCAGGTTTTATAGATATGTGACCATGTGTCACTTGTTCATCAAAACTTTGAGGACAATTGAAATGCATTATACTTCAAAAATTATTTTGACATGTTATGCCACATGTCCATATATTTATTCATCACTATTTTTTGGAAAAAAAAAGGTTATAAATTCACGTGACTAGACAAATTCATGAGATTAGGACACATGTATTCATCTCACCACACCATGAATCTTAAGACATAAAGCTAAGTTACAAAGATGATGACCACCGAAGCAATTGATATCTCTCCATATGTCTCAATAATGTTTAATCATGGGCTTTGGGGAAGCAAGTTAATCTATAAATATAGGCAACTAAGTCACTGAACAAGATTACTCCACATGTCAACATCTCACTACGTAGAGGCCAATAGACAAAATGACAAATCTCAAAGATATATATATATATATATATATATATATATATATATATATATATATATAAGTGACACAATGATAGGTTGACATGTGTCATCCTTTGCATAGTTAGCTATCACATGCCATTTACCAATTTATACATCCCTTTCATGATAATCATCTTCCATGTGTCATGTCATGTGCCATCACCTCACTGCTCTATGCATTAGCACAAAGACATGTATAAATGAAGTGATAAAGTGAAAAGGCATCATGCATCCTATAATGACACAATTTGATGAAAACATCTATGACATAATGATGAAGCACCATGTGTTAAATAAACCCATGATATCTTACATCATAAAATAAAAGTCAAAATAAGAATGGATGGGTGACTAAGACTATTAATCTATAATTAATTCTCACACATAGATAATTTGAACAATGAATTCATAAGATAAAAAAATGGGATATATGTTATGTCCCAAAGTCAAATCAAATTATATTTTCTAGTTTTTAATCTTTGAATTACTATCTAGAGCTCCATATCAAGAGAAAGCCTTGATTTTTGAAGTTACACATAGAGCTTAGTTCAGTCAACAATGAAAACCGAGAATCAACAACCACTTTATTCAATGTTTTTATTTAGAACCGTACAAGAGTTCAAGGACATAGAGTTCATCTATGCTACTCTAAACAATGCATGTAATCACTATTTGGCCATTTATGTAGAGGTCAAGGTGTTAGAATAGTTAATGGTTAATTGGTGCTATTTATGTACCCTTAATACATTAAATTACATTGGTTAAATAATAATATATTTTATTATTTATCATGAATTTATCTTCATGTAAATAAATAATAAAATATATTAAATGACCTTTGGAAATGTTGGACCCATGAATGTGGTGGTTTGAAATGGTCACATTAGAATGGTCAAATTACCTTGACTATATAATAAAGATTTTACATTGTAATATGGATGAAATGGTAGTGAGACAAATGAAGAAATGTGGAGGACACATTTCCATCTTCTATAAAGATTTATTGAGAAGTGAGAGGTAGAAATATTGTAATAGGTATTTTTGGTTTCTCTTATATGAATAATTTTTGTGGGTTTTTAACCTCCATGTGAGGTTTTCCCATGTATATCTAGTTTTCATAGTCTTATGTGCCTTTTATATTGATCTCATATCTAGATATATTGCTCATATACATTATTATGCATGTTTATCATGAGTCCACTCAACCATACAAGGATTAAGACTATATAATTATGGAAAAAAAAGAATCTAGAGATGACTTGTCAAAAAAGTTGTCAGACTTCACAAAGCGGTGACCAAAATTGAGGTATTTAATTATGAAAAATTATTTTATAATCTATTCATAGTAGGCACATACATAAAAGATATTTTCCATAATAATAACATACAACCAATAACATATGTTTCCAACTTGGCCTTTGATAATTTATATATACTAACAAAACCAAACATAACTTACAACTAAAAAATAACTAGTGATTAGTTAAAAGATAATAAAGTTAGAAATACCTTAATAATATGGGCTCAAAATCCTAATCAATTTTATATGAATAAGAAGGCCCTGATTTCTTAGTTCAGGCCTAGTGTTTGAATTTCTATGGCCATGTTGAATAGGTTACATAGATCCCCATCAATAACTCGTGTGGATGAGATTTGGGTCCCTTTAATATCTATAATTTTTGAAGTTAAGGGAATTCCCAAATTATGGAAAATAATAAGTTACAATTTAAAAACCAAAGGGTCATGCATGACCAAGCATATAGTAACTTATACATGCTTTTGTATTTAGTAGACACCATCTGTGGGATTGTCAGTACTGCTTGGACACCTCCTTGGGATACAAAAGGGTAAAAAAGGATCTATGATGACTTTGATCATCTACATATCTAAAAATACAAATACCATATGCAAAAGATAACATGCACCTTATATCCCATGGTTTACGAGGCAATAAATGGACATCTAATACCAAGATTGTTTGTAGAAATCAAGAAACCACTCAAGTTATTAGGTGACTATTGGTTCTATCTAGACCATAAAATCATCTAGGTTGAAGGTACCTTGATGAACCCTTTTTATTTACCCATGAATGTGCTTGAAAAATTAGCTAAGCAAGAGATAATTTATTAGTTATCTAATAGAGTGGATAGAAATTTTAGAAGGTCCATCTTGGCCAAGTATCATAAGACACCCCTTAAAATTGGGAGACAAAATACAAAATTGGGAAAATATTGCTATGAGCTCAAGACATAAATGTTATTTCAAGTTTATTTTGGTTGAATTCATATTTTAGGACCCTCAGAGGGTAATAATGCACCATATAAATAAGTTCTAAATATAATTCAAGAAAAACTATGGACATTGTGAGTATGAACATGATTTGATCTTTTTAAATCTTTAGGATGTTTAAAAAGCTTACACAAGGATGAAAAATGATGAGATATCTATAAGGATTACTTAAATCATATAATATGACCCATCCATTATAATATTGGTTGCAATCATGGTTGAAAACCCTCTGATCAAGATGAATCACCCAAAATAGAGAACAAAAATAGAGGAAAAAACTATTGAAAATTTAAAATAAAGGTTTCTTAAAAATGTTACAAGGACAAATTATGTAGGGAAACAATATATATACACAATTACACTCTCATTACCAAAATTCACATTTGATTTTACACCAATGGTTACCATGACTCCACCACCTCAGGCTCTAGTGGTTAGTCTTTCAATTTCTCGTCTTCTAATACACATTACAACTATTATAGTTAATCCTCCTATGGTAACTTTTGTAATGTCTTCTCCTACTATTCTAAAAACCCCTAGGCTCACACAAGAATAAGAGAGGCCACCTCTATACTTGAGTATATCTGTGAGCATTCCTTACTCTGACACATAAGATGACTATGTGGATTAATATTTATCACAAGAGAATTTAGATGATTATACCGAGAATGAGATTTAGATGACCCATAAAGAGAACCTACATTTGATATTTTCTAGAAGGTGACTCCACAAGGAACCTTTGGAAATTCAAGCTCTAGTGCTCCTCAAATTCAAAATATAGAAAAATGTAGATTGGGAAGGAAGACCAAGCTCCTTCTATGGATAAGGGTGTGAAATAAATAGGTATAATAATTTAAACTTTATTTATTACATTAATTACTCTAGTTATGCCCCATATGATCATATCATAGGGTTTAACATATGTAACCACCTCCTCTATTTCATTTTTTACTCTGATTACTCCAATCATCCCTCTAATTTCCACTTCTTCATTTAAATCCACTAGTATTTATAATGTCTCTACTCTTATAATTACTTTAACTTTATATTTTTTACTCAATATATTTACTAATTTGACCACCAACCCCATGAATATCACCTATACACTTATTACACAATTTTTTCAAGGACTAATATAAGTTTTTATTACATAATCTATTTTTTCTACACCTATCTTAATAACCACATTCACTAGCCCACATTTTTAAAATCTAGTGTCTCAATCAATTTTGCCATGTTCCCTTTATAAATAAACATTTATACTCAATTGGGTTTGTTAATAACATAAGGTGTTCAAATATATTCACTATTAGTCTCAATTTATGAGTCTTTCAACCTCATAAAATATGTTCTCAAGACTCCTCCAAAAACTAAGATGTCCAAAGAGAAAATTATCATCCCACCTTTTCATTCACCATCTATATCTCCAAGCTCTACTCCTTAATTATATCCATCTATGCTCATGCCACCTCCAAAGAGTCCTTAATATAATTATATCCTCATTCCTCCACCATAATAAACCTCACCATTTACCACTTAGTCTCCCAATTAAACCTTTTCTTAGGACTTGCTAGTGAATCCAACATGGATACAATAAATGAAAGAAGAACAGTTGACTAGATAATATTTAGTTATCACTGAGGACCTCAAATTAACTATAGAATTTGATGAGACTTTAAATAAATTTAAAAGAGTGAGGATTATAACAATAAAAATAAGAGGGAATCCAACAAAGTTTATAAGAGAAGAAGAGCTCTTCTCATTGAAACAAAAGAGGAAAACTAGGCTTGGAGAGGAAGATGAGATGTAAAATGACCCTATTTATATGGTTGATGCCACAAAAGGAGTCTTGAAGAATATTTTTCATGGATTACACCAAAATTATAAAATATTTAAGGCATAAAGTATACTATATTTCCCAAAATACTTATTAACTATTTTACAAAGTTTTGCTAAGACCCTTTATAACATTATATGTTCTATACATCAATCAATGATAGAGTCACAACCATAATGTGGAGATGTGGCAAGTTTTATGAATTTATAAATATCTTGGATGCCAAATTAAACTTCATCAATAGGTAGTAAGATAAAAAAATATCAACATTTTAATCTACTGTAATTTCCAAACATTACTTTGGCACATATAATATGTGACCAATAATAGGGAGCATCTAATTAAGTGGTATAAATAGGTGTAAGAGTTGGTAAAATAATTGATGAGCCAAGATAAAAATTCTAGATAAATAATTAGATACATGCACATTAATGACATATAAACACCACTTAGGCAAGGAGTAATAAGGCCTTTTTTTTATATTTTGCTTTAGATTGCTACCAATAGTTCTAACACAAATGTTGAAAGTGTAGTCTTCAGAAGTAGTGATCAAGTGATCCAATTGATAAATTTTTATAAGGATAAAGTATCAAAAGTATAAGTATTAATTTCTTCCTTTAGGGATTTTGTGGTGTTGCATAAGAATTTGATGGACAAACTATTATTATTGTTCAAACTACTGATTATCAATTTTGAAACTATAGGGCTAAATTTCATTTTATGTATGAATGAATTAAAAAAATAAAGGATCAAAAGAGGTTGGTTTCCAAGGTGGGAGATTCATCTTCATGAACTCAAATTTCATAATTGCATCTCCTTTTCCTAGACATACTATAGTCTATAATCCAATAAGACTTGTATTCATTACACTTCCTTTCACTACAACTCCCTTACAAGATAAATTGGGAACTATTATAGTAACATATTCAAATACTTAACTATGGAAATGAAAAGATAATCCATTACAAGTTCCACATCAACCATATCTACTTCGATTAATTATAGTTAAATATTCCCAATTGCATTCCAATCTAGTTCAAATGCAACATCAAATACCATTTATACTTAGACTTAGTATATATGAACTGTATAGATAAATTAATGCTCTTTTATTTATAAACATTATACATCATGTAGAGTTTGCATGCCAGATTAAGAGTCAATATAATTTTAGACCTTTTTAAAATTGGATAAAATTTTAGTATGAGGTGACTCGATCTAAATTTATTTATACATTTCTTTTACTCATTGTAAAGGGAGGGGAATTTAACAATAAATGGAAGAGAAGAAACTTATATAAATGTTTCTAATGAGTTTTTATAAATGTGTTGTCTCTTCTAATTTTATGTGTTTCAATGAATAATTTCCATTAAGGTCATACACCTATAGTATGATATGTATGCATTTTATTTACAATTATTAAATTGAACATTTTATTAGTATTAAACTTTTATTCAGTTATAGATCACAATTACAACTTGTTAGTGACATTAGATATGCATAAAAATATTATACTAAAAATATATTTGATTGTAATTTGTGAGTTATTCTATAATTATTTCCTTGGGATCTTTATGGTATTTGATTATTTTTTATTCTTACAACTAACCCATAAAAAACATTGTTTGATGACACAAATGCAACTTAGGGTCATTAGTCAGCATGGAAGGTTTTAATCTCCAATTTAATCATAGATCCCCTTCTTTTCTTCATTTCCTTTCCATACTTTTGAACTATTTTGATCAAATTCACCTTAGTTTAGATCCATCCATTCACCTCAAGTAAATTTTAAATTGAGTGTTAGACATTTTTCATAGTTGAACCATCCAAGGTAAATGACCATTTCACTCACTACTATTCCATTATGTGGTTATTTATAAAACTAGTAATCATAGTTTGTAATAATATTTAATGTGCATAAAATCCATATCAATAGGTTCTATTTGATGCTTAAATAAGGGATATAACATCTAAACCAGTTAAATTAATTTGAATTGTGTACATTGGATCCATAAATATGGTTAATAAGGTCTAAATATGATTCTGGTTTGATATTATTATTACCTCTACATGTTCATCAGAGACCTAGATTAAATAGAGATATCCCTAAGAGAGATATAACTCAACCAAATTCAACCAACCCAAGGGAACCAACCTCAATGCTTCATTATGCCTTGGTTTGATAAATTCCATGTATAATATATAGAATGTACACACAGTAGATCTAGGATGTAAATTATTTAAAAACAATAAGAATAACTACATGTCAATAAAAACATAACATAGATAATTTGAGAAAAAACTTGAGAGGTAAAAAAATCACAAATATGATATTCAATTAATTAAGAAAATGTTGACCCTAGTACAAATCCTTCTTACCTCATCCATTCTCTATATAAAAAATTATTCACAAAACCTTTTACAAGATATTTTCCACACGTAAATATCAATTCACTTAATGTTTTAATGTTTTCACTAAGTGTGTTCAATGTGTATTACAATAGGAGTAAAACCCTATTTGTAATGGGGATGAAGGGAGGCGACCATTGTAACTAATGGGTCCATCCTTCCCTGAGAATTATTTAACATAATTGGTAATAATAAATAAAAATATTTTATTATTTATTTACACTAGGTTTTCATCTCATGTTAATAAATAATAAACCATTATTATTTAATTATATACCAAAGTATGTTAAGAGTCTAAACTAGTCCACTTAGACATTAAATGTTCTAAGACTCCTTTTTAATATTAAGTGATGATAAATGTCATAGTCACCTTAATACATGAATTATACTATGTACATAATTGAAATATTTAAAAACCTTCATCATGCCAAACATTATCATTTGAAATAAAAATAATTATAATCTATAAACTACTATAAATTAATTCTAGGCTATCATGATCGTGAGACTACATCTCATAGTATCTCATGAATAATCATCTAAGAATTTTTGATGTCTATTATAATATAAGGACATCCATTACAATATATTTTTAAGTATTGGGGTAAAAAATTAAAACTTGAAAATGAAGTTTACAAGAATCACATAATTTACACATGAAGTTTACAATGCTTTACAATGAGAATAAGTATAGATAAGAAGACATAACACATGGTCATTAAAAAGTGACATTATCATGCACATTCACCCTTAATAGAAACTCTAGATGATTAGTATTACATGAATCTAAAAAAATTTATAGCACAAAGTGGTTTTTTGAAGATATATGCCACTTTTTCACATGTAGGATAAAACTACAGATCAATATCAGTATTGAATATTTTTTCTCAAATAAAATATAAATGAACTTCAATATGCTTAGTTTGTTGGTGTTACACTAGTGTTTTACCAGAGCTATACAACTTTGGTTATCACATAGAAGGGTGGTACTATGAGAAACATCCAAATGAAGCTCTCCTAATAACCTTCATAGCCACATGGATTGTTTAGTAATTTTCATAGGACTTTTATACTCTATTTATATAGAAGATACATAAAAAATAGGTTTACTTTTTGCTACTCCAAGCAATAAAATTTGCACCAAAATTAAACACATATCAAAAAATATAATTATGATATCACAACATGGTTAACATCACAATACCTAAATACAGTAAGATAAATGATGACATATGTTTATCCATGATATAACACATTTTATAAAATCAAGTCATGTTTTAGGTAAACTAGTTCACTACTTTAATTATTAAGTTAGTAACACACATAAATCATCATATATAAGTCATTATTGGATGTATCCAACATTAATAAGATGGGCACCCCCAACTATTATATGATGCACATAAAATAATTTAAGTTAGCCAAACATCATATATCATATTAGAAATAACTCTTTTTATAATATGAATTTAAAAAAATTTGCAAGCTTAATATGTTTTTTCCAATTTTAATTGATCTAAAATTTGATCTATCATAATATTGAGGTATGTGATCTCTCATACATCAAATATAGATAATTTTAGCATGATATGTAATCTTTAAATAAAATATATATGAGGCTAAAATAAATAATTTTAGACATATATGAATAAAATGTTTAGTATAGTAAATGATGAGAATCCAACTAATAATACAAACTCCATTCACACTTTGCATTTCATAACCTATCTTAATATCAAATGAATCATCTAAGCATGTTAGCATGAAATTTCCCCACTTATCAAAAGAAAACATATTAACAATTAAAATACAAAAGATCCTCTCTTACTGAACATGATATTATTACCAAATACAATAACTAAATGTGATCAAATTGTCAAATAAATCATAATGTTATGTACATAATGTATTTTAATGTTAACTGATGTGAATTAAAAATAAAACATAAATGTAATTATTTTGAAAATAATATAATCTCTATATATATTTTCTTTGCTTTCTTATCTAAGACCACTATATCTAATACAATATAATTGTAATTATCATTTTATAATATTCAAACTAAATAGTATTACTAATAAACACCACTGTAGTTGAGACACTATCAATTTATTTAACACATAAAAAATCAATTAAGATATGCAAATTCTAGTGGTCTTATAACATCACTATGAATAAAATCTTAGAGGATGAGAGGAGATAATATTATATTTATTTTGAAAGGGTTTAGTGTATTGCTTACCACATAAGTAGCCCTTATAAGTTTCTTGATGATAAGAAATAGCAGGAATAAAAATCACAAGATCATGTCAAAACATATCATATAAAATTAAAAAAATAACATAACCTAATTTTTTTTCCATAATTGAAATTCATTTATATCATGTGATGAAAGGTAACATGTAGATAAAAAATAGAAAAAATGAATAAGTAATTATATTGAATTCCTTTAGTAATCAAAGAACCAAACTGATTGTTAATCAACCATTTATCCTTAATCAAAGTTACTATGAAATTATCACTAGTAATCTGAGAATTAAAAAACATATTTTTCTTCAGTTTAGGAACATAGAACACATCATTTATAACAACATTTACAAATTTTTATTTTCCTTTCTTAAAAATGAAGTATCTCCTAAATTATTTTTTTAGATATATTTATAGTGTTAGATAAAATACTTGATAAATAAGTCATATGATGTGATGCATCACTATATAAACCCCATTTTATTTCATTAGAGCAAGAAAGATAGCTTACAAAGCAATAATGTTAGAATTAAGATCATGATTGTTGTCTTGATCTTGGATTTGATTTTTTTATTGATTTTGATTAGAACATTTCTTCTCTTTGTTATTTTTAGAAGTTTTTTTTATAACATTCTTCCCTTTTATGATCAAATTTACCGTACATATTATAATTTACATTAAACTTAGATTTATGATTCTTATTACTAAATTGCTTATTCCTATTTTTGATATTAATAAAATTAGGATTAGATTTTTGGTTCTATTTTTATCAAAAACATAGTTGAGAGTGAGAAGTGCCTTAGTGGCATTCTATTTATAATCAAAATTAGAAATCACTTGCACTTCTTAAACTAAAAGAGTTGATAGGGTACTAAAGTTGGAGATATCTTAATCTATTCGATACTTTGAATTCAAAATTAAGATAAAATTATGAAAATTTTCATGATTATTACACTGAATAATGAAATATAAAAATTGATCTTGAATTAGATTACAATTGCATCCATCTAAATGAGATTTAGTATTCTTAATTTTAACAAGAAAGTTAACAACTTTTTCGTCACCTTTCATAGGTATAGTAAACAATTCAAGAATCAACTTAATAATCTTAGAGAGTTGAGTGCCCTCATGCATAGACTCAAAGAGTTTCCAAGCATCTCTAGGAGACTCTTGATTATCGATACAAAGTAAGAATTCATTGTTAGAACTCCATTGAGTTTGACTTGTAAAATGGTAATTTTTTAAAAATTATATTTAATAATCAAATTAAATTTTTCCCAAATAAGATTAGTTAATTGATCTTTAACTAAATGAAATTTGCATAATAAGTCAATTATGATTCATTTAGATAATGATCAGATTAACAAATTTAATAGAATTACAAATTCAATCTATCACATAAAGTATATATGCTAAATAATAACGCATCCATCTATTGGAAGTTTTATAATAATATTATATATTAAGAGAAATGATTCTATTATTTATCAAGTACAATAATACAATGTTTTTATATCATAGTGAATATAAATAAATACAATGTTCTACAGAATTTATGAGTATCCATAAACACATCATATGTATATAAATTGAAATCATGAGTAAATGTATCTATCGACTAAATGTTAGAAAAGAGGGAGAGCATTATCAGAGTGATTTTCTACACCAACCATGAAACATATATCCTCTACACAATGATCAACTAGGGAATGTCACTCTCTTCATGGATGAGCATATGATAACAGTATAGGGATTGAGAAGTCAACTAGAAACTGTGTATTATAAAATTATAATTACATGCAACATATCATAAAATATTTCATTCTAACATGACATCATGCATACATGCATATAATCAAACAAATGAAATGATAATGTTTAACTATAAATATTACTTTGGACAAAATTTTGATATAGTTTAATGATCTAGCAGATCAATCATAATAACACGCATACTCGATTGAATCTCATTTAATCTAAGTATTAATGAATCTAAATATATGCATGAGAAACTTTTCATAATAATAATCCTTAGTGTCATTAATACCAAATTTACTAAATAATCCATATACAATAATTCCAAGGATTTTTCTTATAGATTTAGAATTAATGCCACAACATTTAAATACAAAGAAATACTTGAAATAATTACATGTTAAATAATAAAAACTTATTATCAACTAAATATTTTTTGAGTTTCAATACAATCTAAAGTCCATTTTCCAATAAAGAAGTATTGAAAATAAATTATTTTTAAACCATTATAATATCTAAGAATTTACCAATTCCATGCAAATATTCCTTGATCACAAGTATTATAGTAAAAATAATACAATTAAAAAATTTCATAATAAATCCTAAAATAATCAACAAATAATAAACACAACATTTATTTGTTCCAATCAATAATTTAATCATTTTATTTATAATTTATAACTGAAACAACATATTAAAAATTAATGATTAAATCATAGTTTACATATGAATAAATCTATTCACTAAAAACAAACATCCATTTATATACTAAATTATCTGCATACATATATATATATATATATATATATATATATATATATATATATATATATATATATATATATATATATATATATATATATATATATATATATATATATATATATATTGAGTATGTCCACTTATATATATATATATACATTTAAAAACCTCTAGCCACTGATTTCCTAATGACATGATATATACATATAAATGGTCATACATACATACATATATGTATGTATATGTTTGTGTGTATAATTTGTAAGTGTTAACTTATATATATGTGTGTGTGTGTGTGTGTGTGTGTGTGTGTGTGTGTGTGTGTGTGTGTGTGTGTGTGTGTTTTTATAAACTATTCATAAAGAATATATTATCATCTATTAGTATAATCCATAATTACATATATATACATACATATATATATATACATACATATATATATATGTATATATATGTATATATATATATATATGTATATATATACATATGTATATGTATATATATATGTATATATATATATATGTATATGTATATATATATGTATATATATATATATGTATATATATGTAATTATGGATTATACTAATAGATGATATATATATACATTTAAAAACCTCTAGCCACTGATTTCCTAATGACATGATATATACATATAAATGGTCATACATACATACATATATGTATGTATATGTTTGTGTGTATAATTTGTAAGTTTTAACTTATATATATATATATATATATATATATATATATATATATATATATATATATATATATATATATATATATAAATATATGTGTTTTTATAAACTATTCATAAAGAATATATTATCATCTATTAGTATAATCCATAATTACATATATATACATACATACATATATATATATATACATATATATATATATATGCATATATATATATATATATATATATACATATATACATATATATATATATATATATATATACATATATATACATATATATATATATATATATATATATATATATATATATATATATATATATATATGTTCGAGTTTATTCTTATATTCCAAGTTCCCTACTTAAGAAATATAAACTCATGTTTAAAAAAATAAAAATCATATTAACACTTCACAACATTTAAAACCCAAATTAAATGCATTAAAACACAAACATAATCTATTAAATATTGTTACATAACATATTGTACATCAATCCATTGAAATCATTTGACACAAGTTTAATCCCCCAAATAAACATCTAAGACCCCAAATAGTTCAAAATCAAAACATTTTGCAAATGTTAAAACTAATTTTGAACTACATGTCTAACACAATATGACAAGTATAAATCAAACATCCATTTAACCATAATACACACAACTAGTTAACATAAGGAAGAAATCCAGTTGATATTTATATCTGTAATCTCATACTTGTCTAATTTTTATACAACTCAGTCAATTTATCAAATAAATGTTTATTTTACTCAACATGAAGTCTTAATAACAATTCTATTAAAAGAACTATCATAAATTAATAATAACCCAACTGATTCATACAAACTAACTATGGTTTAATTAACCTAGACTAAATATGAATATCAAACCATCACCTTACATCATTACATAGTCGACTCATTATACAAACAACTATAACTTGTATACACATTTGAATTAGACTAACATATTCACAAACAACTATAACTTGTATACATAGCCAACTCAGAATAACATATTCACAAAAAACTATAACTTTTATACATAATTAAGTTAATTAATACATTCAATCATCCACACTATATTACACAAAATTGACTCACAGTCCATAAATATTCATTTAAATATAGTCAATAAATAATTGATTTGACACTGTCGACTCACAAACATTTATACACAGTCCAAATATAACCATTTATACACAGGTGGTTACAAAAGATTAAAACTCAACCCTTAAAAATAGAAATATAATGAATACACAACCAAGTAATTTCCAATGATAACCTCATTTACATATATCAAATCCAAATGAAACCTATAAATCCAAAACAACATCCAAAAACACAACCATTTTAATATATAAACATGCTAAGTATAACTCAATCAAGAAAATGATCATCAAAAACCTTGATCAAACCTTATACCCAAAACAATGTTTTAAAACCATTTCAATAATATTTATCCATTTTACTAAAAACACATAATAACATACAACCATTTAGGCTCAAATGAAACAACACACAATCTTATAAATTTACTACACAAAGCAACACTTAGACATGTAATAAACCACACAAATATATTTATATTCACAGTCACCCTAACTCTTTGTATGCATGTTATGATGAATCAAATAATGTATTTGATTATGTGGGGGAATTAATTCTTCCATATGGCTAAATCCCTAACCCTCTCAAGGGTTTTAAACACTAAACATGCCTTTATAAAAACCCCAAAACAATTTCATCAAACTATATAACAAAAATACATTTTTTTAGATTGAACCAAGAACAAAACCCTACCTATGTATTTGATTTGAATTAGTATTTTCCTCTTGGTTTGAGAATAGAAACCCCTTTTATTTTCTTTTCTTTTCTCCTCTTTGTCTACTATGACCGCTATATGTTTTTCAAAACTCCATTCTTTTAAGTTTTCACAGTCCTCTGCATGCATTTAGAAAACCCTTAATTTCATGGAAACCCATTATCTACCATAATTTATCCAAGAATGACTCATCATTAGACCAAAAATTCCTATCATGCTTCTCACATCTTATAGATCAACTTCCACACAACACAATTTCCCAATATTTACTTCTAACTCATAGTCAAACCTTAGCCATCTCAAGTTTGCATGGTTCGAATGACCAAGACAACCAAAACTAAATGATAGATTTTCAAATTATGGTTGACATCATAATATGTCAATAAAAATATCTATTATGTTTTAATAAAACTTGAATGCCTATCTCAACTTAAGCATTAAAAAATCAAGCTAAACTTTAAACAATCAAACTTAGTTAACCATTAGGTGATTAAAATCTATGTCACCCTAGGTACCTCTTTAGGTCTAGGTTAGAGATAGTTTAATAAAATCATTTTGTTATAGAATCAAAAATGCAATTAATTTATTTATACATACATACATACATGCATGCATGCATGCATGCATGCATGCATACATACATACATACATACATACATACATACATACATACATACATACATACATACATACATACATACATACATATATATATATATATATATATATATATATATATATATATATATATGAATGTACCTATAGGCATTCAAATAGAAAATTATTCATTAGAATATATATATATATATATATTCTAATGAATAATTTTCTACAGGTACATTCTTGTATGGGTTATGCAATCAACTAAAAGTATAATTATCAAAAGAATGTATACAAATGAAACATTTCATAATGGTAACCATAATATAATCATAGAAAACAATCAAAATTACAATTAAGATTGAATAATATATAAATACTAATCTAAACCATATCAACACATCTGAGCATTAATTTAATCAAACATAATAAAATTAAATCAATTATGCATTTATTATTTTATATGGTGTGTGACTGGTTCATTGTTTAATCTGTACGCCTCCAATACATTCATCTATAACACCCTTTCTGATGATACTCTCCCTTCATAGTTGTCTAGAGAGTATACCTTCTCTTGTGTCCACCTCAAAAAATAAAATGATAGTTAACTCATAACTATGATAATAAATACAAATGCTACTAAATCACCATAATATTAAATAAGCATAATCCACATGCATATCAAACTTATGTACAGCTAACCAATCAAGTAATGAGTCACACAAAAATTATCATTATATGTCTATCAATACATCAACATAAATGAAAATAGTTTTCTATAACAATATTTAAATAATATCAAACCCATTAATATCTATTTAATAAGGAAATCAAGTTTAGTGAGGAAATCAATATGTAACATTCATCGTTAACACTCCTTAAGATAATCGACATGGCTTCTTATGATTTATGTTGAAACACATTTTAAAGCTCAGGGGTAATGTGTCATATTGATGGAGATTTTTTAGTCCTAACAATTATATTCCATAGATTTTAGGTCATAAATTCCACTCTAATGTAAATTTTATAGATATTATAATTAGACCCATTAAGTATTTGAGATTTATCTAATATAAAGTTAGGTGAAGCCATTGCTTTTTTTTTAACAATGACAAATAAAATAGTAGATAATGCTTAAATTTAACCCTTTTTTAATGTGAATTTTAAATTTATTTGATATTAAATAAAATCACAAGCGTAAAAAAGTAATATTTATTTAAATGGATGCAAAATAATGTAATAAATTATAAGAATTTATACTAGATAAGGTGTCACAAGTGTCACACATAGAACAAATATATAAATATTATTATTAAAAAAGGTTTAAAAATATAATAATAGGCTTAAAAATAAAAAAATGGACTACATAAATATATACAAAAGGTGATAAAATCTATAAAATGACTGGCTACATGACTATGGTTGACAAGAGGTTCACTAGGTCAAATGTTACAAAAGAAAATGACACTAAAGAAGGGTTTACAACTGATAAGTTTGACATGCAATTCAAAAAAAGAATTTCAATTTAATTAAATTGATAAAATACAAATTAATATATATATATATATTAGGGGGTTTTGAATACTAGACCACCCTAGTTACAAGCATTTAGCAAAATGAGGGCCACAAACCTTTTAAGAGACTAGTTAAAGATTTATATGCAAAAAATAATATTTATAAATTTTTTATATAATTTTTAAGATAAAAAATAAAAATAAAAATAAATACATGCATGTAATTTGAAAATTAAATCAATATTACTATTTCTAACTTTTTGGGGAAAAAAATTAAAACAAGGTGGGGCCACTTATAAAAAATAAACATTTAAGAAATAAATTATTTTTTAAATTATTTTTCAAACTATATGAAATGAAATTCATACCTGTAGCTTCATGGCATTGGTGTCACACTCTTGTAGATGCAAGGATTCTCACAGAAAATGATATAAGCCACTAGAGACCTCCAAATTTTGCCAACCTTCCTAAAAGCTTGAAACAAGGCAGAATAGAGCTTCAAAATTGATTTTTTGATAAAGAATTTAGAATTTTCAATTACCCAAACTATGTTATGGCACCATATGTGAATAATTTTTTTAGGATCTTGGAATTTCCTTTTTAGGTCTATAAATTTATAAGAGGCCTTGAAAATCTATAATGATGCACCTAAAACCATAAAAAAACACTTTTGAAGGTAAAAAAATAGATTTTTGAATTTGTCCAATTCATGAGGGCCACAAAACCATGCCCAAGTAACAAAATACTTCAAAAATTGAATACTGGTTGCTTGAGAGGAGTTTATAATGCTTTAATGAAGGTTTGAGTGTTCAAACAATAGATAGATAGGCCTCCACAGAGATAAAAAAAATTCTTCCTCCTATGTCTTACCAAGACAAACTAAGGATGTAAAATAATTGAAATATTCTTCAAATTTGAATATTTATCCATTTATAATATATATGGCAATTGATAATATAGTTTCCAATCAAATACACCCCACAAGCTCTGTTACCATGTAAAATATATAGAATGTACATAGTAGATTTAGGGTGTAAATGATTAACATAACATAATAATAATCACAAGTCAATGAAAAAAACATAAATATAACATGGAAAAACCTCAAGAGGTAAAAAACCCACAAATATTATATTCAATTAATCGAGAAACTATTGATCCAAATACAAATCCTTCTTCCCTCACTCCTTCGTATCACTTCTTCAAAAAACTCTTTACAATATATTTGTCACACACAAATGTCAATTCACTTAATTATTTAATGTTTTATCTAAGTGTGTTTGATTTTTATTAAAAAAGGTGTAAAACCCTATTTATAATGGGGATGAAGCAAGGTGATCATTGTAACCAATGGGTCCATCACTACTCAAGAATTGTTTAATTTAATTGGTAAATAATAAACCATAATGTTTTATTATTTATTTACATGAGGTTCTCACCTCATGTTAATATATAATAAATAATTATAAACCAAATTATTCTAAGGGTATAAACTATCCCACGTAGACATTAAATGTTCTAACACAATTAGTTGGTTTCACCGTAGTTGTAGCTGGTGTCATCCATAATTTTCCTATGAGTCCTTAAAAGTACCTTAATTATCTCATCGGGGAAAAACTAAAAAGGAACATATGAAATCCTTTAATACTTATTTAGGATTATTGAATTTGATTCATGAATATTATTCCCTTTCACCTTGTAAGATCCTACTTATGACTGTTTTATCAATCTTCAAGAGAATTCAATAACCTAATGGGATCAATGTCATAATTTATTTACTACACAAATTAGGTAGGTTACTAACCTTAGTGTAGTAAATTAACATTTTTATACTATGAAAAGGGAACCCAATAAATCAATTAGAGCTTAAATTTAAGATTTCAAAAGTTATATAAATATACAATTGTTCTTTATAGATTTGTTGCCATTTTAGAGATGTACAAGAATGCCTTAGATTTAATGACTGCAATGTTATTGTATAGGACCCATAATATCAATGCATTACCTAATATTATGCTGAAAACATCAAATTTTACTAATAATTGAATCCACTGCAATCTATGGACATACCCAACATCAATTAAAATTTCACATTATTGAATCTTATTCAAAATGCCAATCAGAATATCATGGCTAACAATCAAAACTAGGTCTTTACTTAGTTACCTTTATCTCATGATACACCAAACTATAATATAAAATATGAATAATCCTATACCCATGCCTAATCCATAAAACTATAATGAATCTTTGGTTCCTTTTAATAATTATACCATATAATACATATCTTTTGATTCCACCAACACAAAGTTGATGTTATTCAGTGAATGGTGAAGAAACTTAGCAATGAATTTATAAGAATGTAGAATATCTTAGGGACCACATTAGGGGAAATATAAAATAGTATTTTCACATTATATAGGTATAACATATCATGTAATAGGCTAAGTAACAATCCATATCCATGATCTAATAAATTGCCTAAAATAAATATTTATGAAGTAGCTTTTCCCAACTAGTGTAGGGTCCATAACACCACACAACATGGTAAATTAGATTGTATATAATTATGTACTACCTATGTGATCTAAAAGGATAAGGAGGGGCATGAGATTATTCATAATTATTCCAATCCATCCACATCAAGTGCACCTAGTTATTCTAGTATTATAATGGTGTTTGAGACATATGACTTCCCAAACCCTATTAAGGATGAGAATGAAACCAAAGATAATACATATGAGATTCATGATCTTCAAAAAATATAAATAAATAATTAAAATTTGATAAATAATAATCAATATCTTGATACTAATTATACACCTAAAAATAACAACCTAACTACTCCTCTTGACCTAAAGACCAATAAAAATCCACCTACTCCAAACAGAAATGACTAGTACGAACATGATAATATATTTAATAAGAGTGGATACAATATAGTCAAGGACATGAATAAAATCAAGGAAAACATTACCCTTCATGAGTTTACTGAGATTATAGAACAAAGAAAACTTCTACTTAAAACTCTGACTATCAAACCATCTATTGACAAGTGAAAGGCTGCACATACCAATATGGTCATTTATAAAGACAAACCCAAGGTTCCATATTTCCTATTGAATCTCAAAATATTTGGGATAAACATGAATATTTGATTAGTGTACACAGGTGATTTATCCAATGTGATGCCATTGGAATATGTAATAAGTTAGGTTTAACCCTAGACAAGTATAAAAGAGTGGTCCTATAATTAGACAAGTCTTCAGTCCTAGATTTTGGAGAGTAATTGTCTCTATACATTTACCTTGATTCTAAGCCACATGTCTAATAATAAATTTACCTCCTTATATTTGACATTCCTAAGATTTATGGTCTACCCATTAGCCATGATTGGTCAAAAATATTGAATGGATATATGGCAAAAAACTTTTCACATATATGTTTACCATGGAAATGAGTAGAAAATCAGATTAGGTTTGACATAAAACCAAAGATGAAATATGTAATCACAAAGTACAATGTTAAAAATCATAGTTAATTTTGATTCATCACATGTAGGAGTTTACACTTTCATAATTAATTTTGAGACTAATGAATAATAATTTGAAGGTCCTTCATAGTTATGGACCTTATATTTTGACAAGGCACACTTTAAACAAGGATCAGGTGTATGAATAAATCTAATTGACCCTAATGGGAAATAATAACTTGATATTTTTAGGTTTATTTATCATGCACCAACAACTATGTAGAGTATGAAGCTTTGATTTTAGGGTTACTATTTGCATTAAAACATGTCAGATAATTGTTAATGTTTGGAGACTCATAACTAGTTGTTAACCAAGTTAGAAGTATATAATAGTGAAAGTTGTCATATTTGAAGGAATATAAATATAAATCTTAGGATTTAATTGAATCATTTAAAGTTTTTAATATAAAATCAATACCAAGAGAACAAAATTAGACAATAGATTCTCTAGCTACTTCAACAACAAATTTGGCCCCACTTAAGGAGTCTAAAATGTATAAGTTTTCTATAGAATTAGTACCATATCCTTCAATCCTTGATAGTATTGATAATGTTTCAAGTATTTGATAATGACCAAAAAAATCATGTAGTTCATGAGAAATTTTGGTACTTTTGAGTATCAGATTAATGATGAAAGATATTTTGATCCAATGAACAAAGAAGAAATTGAATATGATGGTATTTTCCAACTAAAATAAAATAGGATACTTAAAGGTATGGTATCACTAGAATGAGTCTTTGACATGGACTGCCAAGTTGAAAAACAAAATCAATCTAAGACAAGTGGATCTAATTTTTCCAAGGTGAATTTAGGAACTAAGGAATATCTACATCATGGCAGTATTGGATTGAACTATTTTGAGTAATAAAAATAGATATTAAAATAATTATTAAAAAATACAAATAAGTGACTCCTAGACTTATGAATATTTAAATATTTTTTATCCCAGGGTTGTCACACATACTATACCACTCAAATAAGGACATAAACATTTTAGGAAAAGATAAATATCGATTAATCCTATTCTAGAACCTTTCATTCAAAAATAAGTTTAGAAATTGTTAGATGTCAAAATAAATTTCCAATCAAACATTTTATTTGGGTGGCTAACCTAGTTCCCATGCAAAATAATAATGGTGAAATCAACTTTATGTGGATTTTAAAAATCTTAATTGAGCTTCAAAAAATTATAACTATCCATTACCTTCCTTAGATGAAGTAACCAAGACAGTTAGTGGGTCTAAAATGATGTATTTTATAGATATATTTTTAAGCTACAATCAGGTGTTAGTAGAAAATGATGATCGAATGAAAAACACTTTCACTACTAAATGGATAATTTTTACATCTAAAAATATACCTTTTAGACTAATCAATGTAGGTGTTATTTTTCAATGAGCCATGGATTTTAATTTTCATAGACTCATTAGTAAGTGGATGATTTAAATATCTTCTCTAAGGATAGAGAAGATCATGTGATCCATTTGTAAAGAGTATTTGATAGATGTAAAAGGTATGGAATCCCACTAAATCCTAAGAAGAGTATGTTTGGAGTCATGGAAGGTATGTTATTAGGCCATGTGATCACTAAGCATTCATATTGACCCTGAAAGAGTCCTAGCTATTTCAAAAATTCTATATACTAACAGTAAAAAATAACTCAAATCTTTCTTTGGTAAGATAAATTTCATTCGAAAATTCATTTCAAGATTTGTATAATCTATAAAATCATTGAATTCTATGATAAAATATGATGTAAAATTAAAATGAGAATTTGGTATGAAGAAAACATTTCAATATATCAAAAGTGCCATCACCAAGCTCTAGTTGTAATTATCCTAGATTTCACCAAGGATTTCTTACTATATTCATTTGCATAAGAATAGACTATAGTAATTGTGCTCATTTAAAAGGTTAAAGATAATGAGAATCCTATATCCTTCATGAGTACTAACCCTAAATATGTATTGTTAAAGTATTATATGATGATAAATATATTTATACTCTGATCAAAATAATAAATATTCAAGCATTATATCCTACATAATAAGACATACCTATTGTTCCAAACCCATTAGTCAAAATCACACTTGGGAGAATGAGATAGGTAAATAAAGAGGTAAATGGATGGACAAATTAAAATAATTCAAATTGGAAATCAACTATGTCAAAATTATATGAGGACAAAGAATCATTTATCTAATCACATAGACTAATCCACACATTTATATAAAGCAAGTCAACTAGTCTCAAATCGTTGGTGGTGATTGGTATACTCAGATTACTCACTACTTACTATTTAACCCTATAATGAGAGGTATTGATAGGTTGAGGTTACTTATATGGTCATTAAAGGGGTGTATAAAAATGAATAAATACAAGGGTGATAATTATATCTACAATAGGCCAATTGGGTGCTAACTTTAGATATAAATATACACTAGATTCTTATGTTGAGAATAGACTAAATATATAAAGTAAAATTAAGTTATGTATGGAAATGCTAAAGAATTAATATACTTACTAGTTATGATGATAATATAGTGATAGATTTTAAACATGTATGAAATAAAATGGAAGATGCTTTTGTAATGGCCATCATATTTTAGATTAGACACTTCTAGAGCTAAGGAAACTAACATCAGTCTGGGATGGTTATGTTGATACTACTATTTGGGTTCAATGTAAGTTTCATGTATGGAATACCTACTGGAAAAGGATGTGACCACTTGGATGCTTATGGATTTATCTTCACCTTCACTTTAGTGCATTCAAATCTGGGTTATGGATTGTCACTCCTCAAGAATTGTCAAAACCCTAGTTCTTCATCTTCATGGTGACCTTGGAGAAAATGGGTTAGTGGGCATATGGTGTCAACCTGACCCTAAAGACCCCTCTATCAAAGAGGGCCTCAAACTTATGTATTTCTCTCCTATGTGTTGGATTGTGTGTGAATTTGTGGATAAGGAATTTGTAAAGGGGAGTTACTATGATGTTAGTTCAATAAAACAAAATCAAAATAACACACTAAACACTTAACATCTCTAGCCTAAACACTAGGGGGACCTTAAATAACAAACATACTAATGAAAACATAACTATAACATAACAAAAATCATTCTTTTACCTTTTTTGGACCTCCAAATGTATTATTTCTCAGTTTGTGCATCAATAAATCTTCATCAATATAACTTCAATTTCTTCACCTTTTCTTGGCACCTTGGATTGGATGATTGGATTATAAATTTGGCATGATAACACTAAACTAATAAAGATTATAGTAAATCTTTAATTATAACACTAAACTATCAAATATTAGATATCAATAGGTATGGCCTTGTATTTAAAGCCCCAAAAGTTAACTCTCACCCAAGGTGAGTTAAGGTTGATTTTAAACATGGAATGAGTTCAAAATAACCCTAGGTGGGTTGAGGATAACTCAAGTTGAGTTAAAAGTTGTCATGTAATTATGATTTTCAATTACTAGGCATGGATCTCAAATTAAATACTTTGAAATATTTTTGAAGAGCTTAACAACTCATAAAGGCAATGATGAAAAGGCTTGATATTTTGATTTTTGAAATTCCCATTTTCAGATATTCATTAATTTAAAATGTATAATTCAACTAAGTGTTTAATCTTGTTTAATTATATTATTCATTTTGATTATAATTTTAGCTCTTTTAAGATTGGATCAAGTGCCTTACTTAATGGGTCCATAGGCCAAACTGACCATTGCTAGGTTGCAAGGTGATTGAAGATAAATCTATAAGAGGTTATTGTTGCATATATTATAATATTCCAAATAAGGATGCCTCAACATAATTATTAGCATTGATGAATGATGCATATATGAATTTGGGATGTTTAGTGATTTCTAGGCTTAATTTGTAATATTTAGTAGGAATCAGTTTGAAGTCTAGATGAGTTGTGGCTATAATTAGGTGTCTACCATCTTCTCAAAGAATGAAAAGGTCTTATATGCATAATGCCCCAATAGGAAATGGATAAGCCATGGGTTACCCCACAAGGTAATAGGCAGCATTGAAGGTCAATGACTGTTCCCTTGAAAAGAAGGAAATGATTTGACCAAAAGGTCAAGGGGTTAGAGAATATTGATTTGCCCAAAGGTGGTTATAATAAATGGCATAGTGAGATGTCCAAATTGGGTAGATGAAAATTATGATTTTCCCAAAGGCAATTATAATCATCGACATAACTAGGTAAATAGATAATGATTTTCTCAAAGCTAGTTATAATCATTAGCCAAAGGAAAAGGGTAACAAGAGAATGATTTGTCCAAATGTAGTTATAATCATTATCAAAATGAAAATAATTATTTTCCCAAAAGTAGTTATAATCATTGGTAGAATTAAAACATGCCCTAATTGGGCAGATAGAGATAATAATTTCCCTCAAAGATGGTTATAATCACTAACATGTAGATAGATCAAAACATAATGATTTGCCTAAAGGCAGTTATAATAATTACCATCTAGATAAATTGAAACATAATGATTTTCCCAAAGTTGGTTAGAATCATTAGTATTATAGGTGGGACAATATGAAAAAGTGGACAAGGAGGATTTCATACTGAATCCATACTCATGAAGTAAGAGTAAGCTAGTATATAAGAGAAATATGAATTTGGGAAACCTACTAGTATGAAGATGTACGTCCTAACTAGAAAGGATTAAAATTATTTCATATTTTAATTACTTTGTATGTGGGGAATGATTTGGATAGATAGATATTTTTTCAAGTAACCAAGGAGACGTATGATGCCATCATTACTTGTAAGATTCTTGAGTTGAGTTTCACTATAACATGTTATGATAGACATCATGATATAAAACACCATGATAACTTAGCCAAAATATGCATAAGGACTAACACGTGATCCACTAAATAATAAAAAATAATGCACCAATGATAAAAACTATGATGACAATGTTGACATATGAATATGGATGGACTTAAGTATAATTCAAAAGGAATCACCCAATGAACACATGTATACTAATTCAAATCACAACAAAGAAAGCAAAAAAATAGGCAAAAAAGTAAACAAATAGAAAGGCAAAACACCAAAAACCAAAAAAGCAAAACTCCAAAAAAAAAGAAGTGAATAAAATAAAACAACAAGAATAAAAATGAAAGAAACACAAAAAATGATTAATCACAATATTAGCGCAAACAAAAAAATTGTGCATGCATGTGTAATAGAGGTGTTACTCTTAGTGATAGAGTGACCTCCAAGCTAGATAACAATGACACAAGTATAAAAATGCAAAAATAATAGCATAAAGTTTCCCCTAGGCTATAAAGAAACAATGAAACAAACAAGATGACAAGCATTACCCATAGGCTATAGGAGACAATGAAACAAATAGACAAAATGAGAGGAAGAGAAGAAAAGGAAGTGGGTAGTCGAGCTGACACTAAATGTATTAGGCAAGTGGATATTGCCTACATAGTTTTATGGATGTAAGGTCCAACATAAACTTCAAGCCAAATGTAGTTCTTCCAGAATATGAGATAGAAGAAAATGAGGAAAAAGAAATCAAGATTATGTTGTAGAGGAAATATGGGAATGGTCATGCAAAATGATGAGGCATGAAAAATGGCTAATCATAAAATGGTGGGAGCATAAACTCTAGAATTTTTTTGGAATTTCTGAAGTATCTCAACTCGATTGAAATTATGAGATATTAAATGGACCAAATCACAAAATGATGAGAGTATTCAAACTTGAAAGTGCTCACAAAATGGTGAGAGCATAGCAAAGGGGTGATTAATCTAACCTCTATGTTAATTGAACATTGCCTACATAGTCCCATTAGGACCTCAAGTCATTGTATTTCCACCTTACAGTGGAGGAATCTGACTAGGTAGCAACAAGTTCATGAATTTAGGCAAATGGAACAATATGGCATAGCAATGGCAAGGTTGGAATTCAAGGCATGAAATGATAAAGGTGTTGATTCTAATTGTCCCATAAATGGTTATAATTTGGAAATAATGGCATAGGTCAATGACACTAATTTTCCCAAAGACAATTATAATTAGTAACATAGAGTGGGATACTGATTTGCCCAAAGGTGGTTAGAATTAGTAACACTCATAATGAAAACTAATACATGAAGTATGCAACTTCCAAACCACTATTAGATTGGTCTAAGATACTACCTCTATATAGAATATTAAATTAACTACTAAAACTTCATCTAAATCCCCTCACTAAAGGTGGCCTAAGAACTAATGGAATAGAACCAAGGCCAAAGGGTTGGGTAGGGAGGGTAAAAATAACTTTGGTTAATAGGGAAGATAAAACATAATGGTATAGAGTATGGTATAAATAAGATGACATTATGATATAATGTAAATGTGCCTCATAGAGAATACTTCAAGTCTCTTAAGTGAAGTAATGTTTGACTTGTATGATGTTCATCAGCTCATCAAGTTCATCTTCATTTGGTGTAGCAAGCCTATATGATCCAAATCCATAATTTTCAATAATGACATATGGGATTATCCAATTGGGTTTAAACTTGAATTTCTTATTCTTCTCAACCATGGTGTTCTTTTGGTTTTCCTTGAGAACAAGATCACCAAGTTCAAACTCTCTATGTTTGACCTACCAATTATAGTAGCCATGGAGTCAGTTATAGTATTCTTGAAGGATATTGACAATAGTATGCATTTTTCATCAAGTAACTTGAGCTCTTGTATGTAAGCTAATATATAATATTCATCATCCAGGACATGTTTCAATGAGATAAGTAGAGAAGGTAACTTAACCTCAATGGAAAGAATGGCCTCAGTGCGATAAACTAGGGAATATGGAGTGGCACTGGTTAGAGTATGATAATTAGTGTGGTATGACCAAAGGAAATGAAATATTTAGAGGTGTTAATCATAAACAACATCATTGACAATATTTTTAAGGATGTTGACAATGGTTTTATTGGATGCTTCTACTTGACCATTATCTTGTGGTAACATGTGGTAGAAAAATGTTAAGTGATATTAGACTTGGCATAAAGCATTTTGACATCCTTATTTTTAAAATATTTACCATTATTAGATATAATGTTAGATGGGATACCATAGTGTAAAATGAGATGATTGAAGATGAAATTGGAAATTTATTTTCCAATCACATAAGTGAGGGGTATAGATTCAACCCACTTAGTGAAATATTCAACAGTAGTAAGGATGTGTTTATGGCCATCAAATGATGTTTGGTTAATCTTCTTAATGAGATAGAGTCCCCATATTTCAAATGGACATGGTGTAAGCATCATTTTTAGTGTTTTGGCTAGGGCATGAATCAGATTGGCATGCCTTTGACATTTATCACACCTTTTGACATAAAAAACTACATTTACATCCATATATGGCCAATAGTAGCCAATAAATAGGATATTTTTGGTTAGGATGACCCTACTGGTGTGGGCTCCACGTAATATTTCAAGAACTTCTTATAATTCTAATGTTACTTCTATCAAATTTAAATAATGAAGTAGAGTTCCATAATATTTTCAGAAGTAGGCCAAGTAAGGTATAACATGATGCTTGGTGGGTAAAGGCCTTTTATTATTTATGTGATAGGTTTGGTGGCATGATATAGTCATGAAGGTAGGTAAATAGGTATGAATACCATATAGATATGGGACCAATAATATCATACATCATTGTGATGGTTGAAGGTTCATGAGTAGGTGATAGGAGATTTTCAAGGAGGAATTGATATTCTTTTTCCTTGTCTATACGATGTATCAAAGAGTCAATGGTGGCCATGGTATCCATTATCCTATTACTAGTCCTTATATGTGTTCAAATTGTATGTTGGTGATCTCCTATTTGAGAGTGTTGACTATGGCCTTGTATGGTACCATCTTTTCATCTTTGGTTTGAAAGTGGTTTGTAACCTGATTGATGATTAATTGAGAATCACCATAAACTATGAGATGCTCAATATTCCATTCTACTACCTAACAAAGCCCTAAAATGAGTGTTTCATATTCAACCATGTTGTTAATATAAGGAAAACTAATACAAAATGATTTAGGAATAAGATCCCCCTATGGTGTAATAAACAATAGGCCTTACCTTGATCCATGTGATGTGAATGATCCATTAAAGTATAGCTTCTAGTGCTACTCCTCAAGAGGTGTTTTAATGATGGTCATGATGGACTCATTTGGTAATTGAAAAGTGATGGGTTTGGTGTCTATAAGGGGATTTTTATCAAGTTGATCTGCAAGTACTTGTCCCTTGATAGCTTTTTGGTTAACATACTTAATATTGAAATCACTTAGAAGCATGATCCATTTAGCCATGTGGCCTTGTATATTTATCTTGGATAGTAGATACTTGAGCAAATCTACTTTGAAAATAAATATGGTCTTGTTGTTAAGCATGTAAATTCATAGTTTATGTGCTACAAATACCATAGGTAAATAAGATTTTTCTATGAGTACATGGTTGTGTTCATATACAACCAGTATATGACTTAGATAGTAAACAACATGTTATTTTCCATTGTCATCATGATGAGCTAGAAGTCCCCCAAGGCTTTGTCCATAGTAGATAGATATAGTAGGAATGGATTTCCTAGTATTGATGGTAATAAAATAGGTGAATTGGCAAGATATTCCTTTAGGTACGGAAAGGCTTTATATCATTCTTCATCCTAATGAAATGTGACACCCTTATTCAGTGTGTAAATGGATGGCATTTATCAGCTAGTTTTGAGATGAATCACCTAGTATATTGTATCTTACCCTATAAACTTGAAGCTACTTCAAATTGGAAGGTGGTGACATCTTAGTAATGGATTATAATTTGGTAGGATCAACTTCAATGCCTCTATGAGAGATAATGAAGCCTAAAAATTTACTTGAAGTGACACCAAAGATGCAGTTCTTGGGATTGAGTCTAAATTTGTATTCATAAAGCCTCTCAAATATTCTCTATAGTGTAGTTGGATGATCGGCATGGGTCTTTGATTTACCTAATATGTCATTGACATAGTCGTCAATAATATCATGCAACATATCATGAAATATGATGGTCATGGATATTTTTTATGTGGCCCTAGGATTATTGAGACCAAATGGCATAACCTGGTAACAAAACATTCCCCATGGAGTGGTGAACACTATCTTATGTTGGTCTTCTGGTGAAATTTAGATATGGTTGTATCCTGAAAATCCATCCATAAGTTAAAGCATTTTATACCCTACTATAAACTCAACTATCATGTCAATTTTTGGAAAAGGAAAGTCATCCTTGGGGAAAACCTTGTTTATGTCTTAGAAATTAGTACAAATTTTTATTTTTTATAGCTTATTAATAATAGGCATAACATTTGAGATCCACTCTAAATAGTCAATCCATTGAATGCATCTTGCTTCCATTTTTTTTCCAAATCTTTCTTTACTAATACAACAATATAAGGATGCATCTTGCATAATTTTTAATTCAACATTTTGGCATTAGGATGTACAACAATGTGGTGTACAACCAAGGTGAGGTACAAACCTAGAATTTATGAATAAGCCTAAGAAAATATGCTAACAAATTCCCTTAGAAGGGCTACAAAAACTTCACGTTCTTCCTTAGTGATGGATGCACCTAACTTGATCTATTTTGGGTTGTTTAAAGTCTCGATGTTGACTTATATAGTGTATTATATGAGGAGATTCTATTTATATTATAGAATGGTTGTTAATTATTTGAATTGGATTGTAATTTAAAAGTCCTCTATTTAGATTGGTTATTCAAGTTTGCATAAACAAGATGAATCTAATTCTCCCAATGATAGGGATGGCCATGTTACAAATACTATATGAAATTCCTAGGAAATTTGATCAAAGGCATGTTCTTATAGAGAAATAAACTTAGACCCAAAATCAAGTTCATCATTGGTGGTATCTTGAGATTCATTTGAGAAAAGGTGAACACCTCCATCTAATGGCACCTAAAATAGGTTTTCACTAATAGACTAGCCTTTCTCTTTACTTTTACCCTAGTCCAAAAGTGCCTCAAAAAGGTTTTCACTTTGGCACCTCAATGTTTTAATATTTTGTTTGTAGTTAAGGGTGTTCACTTGTTCTCCAAAATAAGCTTTAAAATCTAGTTTGATAGAGAATACTCTTTTGTGGTCTCCCAACAAAACATTGTCTCTTAGGCCTAGAAAGTTACAAAAGGCCTCATCATTCTCAAACTCATCCATAGGTGCTATGGATTATTTCTAGTCCCAATATATAAGTTGAGGGTGATATAGATTAAATGGATTATATTGACTCATTAGGGTAAGGGTAAAAATGGCATATGGGTAAAATAGGTTGGTATTGGTAAGTTCTTCATAGATGTTATGATTAAACTCTGCTTCATTATCTGCATCATCATCACTAGACATTGGCATTGGAACATGAATGAGATATGTGGGGTCACCCCCAAGTGGTTTGAATATGATACCATAGGTTCCTTTGTACCAATTTATAAAAAATAGATCAAGAGTACCCTACTAATTTGGCCTGAGGTTACCTCTTTAATAAGCTCAGTTCTCTATGATCCTATTAGGAATGGGATATTTGGCATTTTGGTAGAAATCAGCTAATTTTTCATTATATAACCATTATTCATCATTGGTAAGTGGGTCTTCTTCTTGGCTAGAGTCCATTGTGAAAATGACTAGAGCTGGACTATGAAGTTTGCCTTTTCCCTTTCATTGTCATTCTATGCAAGGTGGCTTAGCTTTAGGTCTTCCATAGTACTTGGGGTTTTGTGGAAGCTTGGCAATGTGAAATGTGTCATGGGTCAAATACTCTCCTAGGCCATTGGTCAAGATGGTAAAATTATTAAACATTTCAAAAGGAGGCATATGTGAATATGAATCAAGACTATTTAGGTCACATAATTGGCCTCTAGTAATTTGACAAGTATTTATTTATCTTTATCCTTTTTGGGAATTAAATCTAGGCCAAAGAGGTAATTTTAATTTTCATACTCTACCTCTAAATGTTTGTAATGTTAATAGGTTTGTGAATCTCTATTGATAGTGACCTCTATGTCTAAATGAGAAAACTTGAGATAGTAGTGCAATGTGGATGAGATTGCTCAAATCTCATGTATCTAAGGCCTACCTAAGACCAAATTGTAAGATAATTCAAGGTCTAACACATGGCAAAGTGTATCATGGGTCAAGGGCCCAATGATAAATAACAAGCTTATGGTGCCTTATGATTCCCATTATTCATTATTATAGGCCTTGATGGTAATTGTTTTAGACTGTAGATCAGCTGTTGTATATTCAGGATGCTTGATGAGCTTTAGAGACACAATATTTAGGCCTGATCCATTATTTATGAGTACAAATTTGAATTTTTGTTTCACCATGACAAATTCAATAAACATGGGATTGTTATGGAGAGGGCCAAGGGATGACATGTTGTTTTGGTCAAAGGTTAACTATTGGCTTGGGGATAAATGTCCAACTAAAGCTTGGAATTTGTTTGGAGTTATGTCATTTGGAACTTGGGAGTGGCCTAGGAGTTCTATTAATATATTCTTGTGGATTGTATATGTATGCAACAAATCTAAAATGGATATTTATGTGGTCTATTTTGAATTTTTTCCACAATGTCAAATGTCTTTTCCATAATAGTGGTATATGGCTTATTCTTGGCCAAGATAGTGCGTTAGATTGGTTTTTTAGCATAAGGTTGTGGGCCAAGAATGGTAATTTTTTACTGTTGAGTTGTGATTGCACAATCAAGATTGGATACAAGACAATTATTACTAAGAAATAATGATGGAGAGGGGATAATAGGATAAGTTTTGATTGTTGGTGCACTTGGTTGTGGTCATATGGTAATGATAAGTTATCAGTATAAGGTCCTAAAATAATAATCCCTATTTGTTGCACTTTTTTGTGGTCCTAGGTCAATGAAGGATTACTGGCATAGGTGGGATGATTGGAATTATTTAGCAATGGTCTTTTTTTGTTAACACTTGGTCTAGGATTGATGGTGATGATAGAAATGTGACCTACAACTTTGGTGTAGTCATGGGAAACTGTGTGATAAGTCTATTGGTTATTGAATCATTCTAACCTTGGTTCCTCCCATTTAGTTGATATTGTTTTTGTTGTTATTGATATTGTTGTTGTTATCATGACTAGTGATATTTTTTTTTTGGTATATCCTTCATTGTTGTTGATTTTGATTGTTATTGGTATGTTATGGAAAAGGGTTTTGGTAGACTTATAGGTTCTGATTGGATGTAGATGCACTATTATCCAATGTAATTTCCCCATTTTACAACATATTTTTGATGAGGTGTTTGATTTAGACATAATGACATAGATTATGTCCATGAACATGATGTTATTCATAGAACTCATTATCTCAGTACTATTTTGAATATGGAATACCCTTAGAATAATGCTTCAGAATTTTCCAACTAATCATATTAGCTATGACCAACTTGTGAAACATAGCTTTAAAAGGTTCTCCAAGGTCAATTAATTCTTGATGACTAGGGGAATTTCTTTTTAGAGGAGGGGTTTATAAAGGTATTGGTTAATATATTTTTGGAGATGGTTTAGGTTGATGTGAAGGTTGTGCTTGTTGAATAATATGTTGATGAGGAGTAACTTGTATTTGTAGCATGGGTTGAGTAGATGGTGTTTACACCATTTGGAAATGATGAAATTAAATTTATCCATTTCCAATAACATTATTTTTATGGTTAAATTTATTGGATTTATCATAGTTACTAAATTGAGATGGTGTTGATGTTTACACTTGGACTTGGTTTTAGTTTTGATTTTGGCCTGTACTTTGGTTTTGGTTCTGATTTTGGCATATGCTCTAGTTTTGGTTTAGATTTTGATTCAATGAGGTCAAATTAATGATACCTTTATTAATAGGGCCTTTTCAATTATCAAACATTTTTTGATGATCTTTTTGAAAGTATATGAATACTGAAGATCTAGATTATAAGATATCTCACTATGCAAATTTTTAGTAAACACAACAACCAATTATTTATCTAGTAAGTTATGGGTGAAGAGACTAGAAAGTTCTCTCCATCTCTATAGATAGCTTGAAAATATTTCACCAAATTTTTTCATGGCCTAACTCAAATCTACCAATGAAATCTCATGTTCAATAGTATAGGAGAAATGTTACACAAATTTGTCTAAGAGGTCATTAAAACTAGATATGGAATTCTTTGGAAATTTGAAGAACCACTCTAGATCCTATCCTTATAGGCTTTTAGGAAACAAAAGGAGTAAATAAATGTCATTATAAGGCACTATCTAGTAAGAAACAAATAATTCTATCAAATGAGCTTTAGTGTCTCCTTTACCCTTATATTTATCAAATTTTGGTGGTTCATATCTTGGAGGAAATGGTATTTGTAGATACTCCATGTTGAATGGTTATGAACACACATCATCTAAACTAAATTTATCGATCTATTTCCCTTCTTTAATGGTGATAATACATCCTTCATTTATTTTAGTTCTTATGACAAGAAACTAGATGGAACATTCAGCTAAGGTGGAGGTTGGGTGGTCAAAGGTGGGTTACCTTGACTTGGGTATAATAAAGGGATGGTTTGTTATGGAATGTTGGTTTGATGAGTGAATTGACCAAGAATATGCATTTGTGGATTGGGATGAGGTTGTTGTAATTGTATGTGTTGTGTTATATTCTCAATTGGATTCAATATATAGCCTTGATTTTGAGGTAATTGTGACTATGATCAAAGGATATGGCTCAACGTAAAGTACTATGCCTACTGAGGTTGAGTAATAACTTTCTACCAACTAGTCAATCCTAGCTGAATAAAGGGAACTTATTGTGGACCAAGGCCCTATCATTGGATTTGTGGCATGTGTTGAAAAAAAGGTAATTGCTTCCTAATTATTACTTGTAGGATAGTGGTACCTCTTTATTTTATGAACACCTATTATGGATTAGACATTTGTTGGATATTCAACATTTATCTTTGAATAATAGACATATGTTATTGATTAGACAATGTTTATGATTGTAAAGGTATGTTGGTCTATGACTATTTAGGTACATTTGTCGCTACCAATCGAGGAGGAAAATTTATTGCCCCTTATTGAGGTGGCCTAATGTTCTGCCTCTACTACATTAGTAAACTAGATTATGCTTGTTATTTTAGAATGTTAGTCATCAGCTATTGAGGTAGAATAACATTCATTACTTTTTATTGAGGCAAAGCACTAGTCAGTGCTTGATTACTTAATATTTGTGGTTATGTGATTGAAGAAGCAGTTGGTTGAGGATTAGAGGTAATTTATTATGGTTGGGATGTAGTAGTTATTACACCCTGTTGTTGTGAACCACTCATGATATTAACTAAATATGCTTTTTATTAGAAAGTTTTTATTGGTGTAGTTAAACCACTTTGTCCTAGATTGGATGACACTTGTGTATTGTGTTTGGTACATTGTTTTGTATATAATTAGTAGTCACTTATTTAATACATGGGATATTATATATGTCAACAATAGAAGTGATTTATGAAAATGGGTCTTTACTAAATTATCTTGACTTGTCAACTCAATTAATGCTCTTGTCGAAGGAGCTGAATCTATGAGCAGAACATTTGACATAGTCATGGCATTAAAATTGTACACTAGATTCAAATAGGTTTGATATGCTTATTGTATTTGTATAAAGTGGTCCTCCATGAGTCCCTTTCCTTTGATAAGAATATTTGGGTCTTGATGTGACATCGACATGATCACTTGAGGATTGATAATATAGGCATGTTTAATGGGTTGGGTATAAGGCAAGTTGAGAGGCACTCTAACTAGACTTGGTAAATTTTCATGAGGGAAGTTCGATGGAAACTTGGACCCTACCTTCATAGCTCTAACTAAAAATCCATCCTTGTCTTCAAGCAAGTGAAGATCAAACAAATAAGGATCATATGTCAATGTCATAGTAACATAATATGGTTGTTACTGAGTTTATTCTACAACCGATGGTATGCTAGAAAGATATTGTGTGGTTTGTTCTTGGTTCTATTCTAAATAGGGAGGTGTGTTAACCAAATAATGGGTTAATAGATCTTGACTTTGTTCCCTAGATTGAGCATTGTAAGGAGGATAAGGATCCATCTCACAAACTACATCATCATTGTATGGGTCTTGACCAAAGTTATTATTTGTGACTACTTTATCATAACCTAGATTATACATGGATCCACTATGAGTGTAATGAGACATATTAAAAATAATGACAAATTATAAAAAGATAGATCTAAAGATATACAAACTCTTAAAAACAAGGTCTAAAAGATAAATGTTCCAACCTTGGTCTAACTTGGTCTAGGGGTAGATTTGTATCTTCAAAATGGGTGATGATAAACTTGGTCTAAAATAGTCTAACGTCAAATGTCTTACATAAAGGGTTAAGTGGATAGATACAATTAGAATGCCAAATTTAGGTAAAAAGTGTTTCAAACAATGTTAAAATAGGTATAAAGAAATAAAGGTTTCTAGGTCTTTTGGAAGCAAGGAACAAAAGCTACGCTTAAAATAACTAGGTCTAGGAATAAACATAAAATATTCTATGACTTTTGGATTCAAGGAATAAAATCTAGACATAAAAAAAAGGGAAATTGCTAGGTATTTTTTGAATAAGGAACAAAATCTAGACTTAAAACAAAAGGGAAATTTATAGGTCTTTTGGGAACAAAGCATAAAATCTAAACTTAAAACAAAAGGGAAATTTATAGGTGTTTTGAGAGTAAGGCACAAAATCTAGACTTGGCACAAACTAGGTTTAAAAGGAAAGAGATTTAGTCTAACAAATTTGAAACACTTTGACATAAATTAGGCATTTAGATTTAAACATAAACTTGATCTCTTAGAAAAATACATTGAACTTTAGGCACATGGAAGATAGACCACTTCCCCAAATTTAAGCACAAAAATAGTCTTTAAATCAATTAAGGAATTAGTCTAAGTTTCACAAACCCAAAAGTGAAAGGTAAATATCTAGGCCAAAATTACATGAGACAAAGGCATAAACTAATCAATGTTTGGTGATGAGCCCAAAATATGACTCATTATTGACATGTAATTTCCTTCATTTCATCTCTCTAATGATATAATCTTACGCAAATCAGAGACCTTTAGCTAACTATTACATGGAAAATATATACTTTATCTCATTTATGTCAAACCAAAGGTTGAGTTACCATTTTGTCATTTATACTTAACAATTAGCATGTTTTAGTGTTTTTTTTTAAAGAATACAGAGGAAGGATGGTAGAAAGAACATTTTGAAGAAGTTCTAGTTTTGACCTCATTTTCTTGAAGCTACAAACTTTGCAGAACCACTTTTATGGACTCTGTAGAACTACTTATATAGACTCTGTCAGTCTAGGATCTATGGACTTTACCAGTCTAGAATCTATGGACTCTGCTAGTCTAGAATCTATGGACTCTACAGGTCTATTTCTATGGAATTTGCAGATCTGAGATTTGGGAGTTGTAGGAAAGAAGGATGGCTATAGCTAGAATCACATCAAAAAAATATTTGCCTCCTATTTTGAAGGATTTAATCTTGATATATTTTGTATATATATGGATCTTAAAAATTATTATAGGGATAGTATAACTATTTTGTGATAATATTTGGATTCTTTAGGATTATAATCAATCTGAATCTCCTATCTTTGGGGAACAACAAATTGACTAGTAGTTTTATTTTTTAGCATACTATCTTTAGTCCAAGTAATGAGTATAAATATGTACGTTTTCATCTGGAGTAAATATAATAATGAATATAGATATATTTTGAGCTCTAAGAATATTATTAAACTTTTTAGCTTTTATGAGTTAATGCAAAATTATTCTAGTTTTCATTACTGAGTAGATTTCATTCCTGACTCTAAGAAGAACAAGGGCCCATTCTCCTTGGAACCAAGAATTTTTGTATGATATTTATATTAATGTTAAATTAATTCTCCATTATTAGATAATCAAAGTATCTTCAATCATTACATTTCTTATTCATAAAATAGTAAATTCTAGATTTACATTTCAATAGTATTTCATTTTTCTAGCTAGTGTGAATGAAGAGTTAAAATTATATTTTTAATCAAAGTGTGAATTAGATATAGATTTACATTTCGATGAAAGTGTGACTTAGATAGATTTCCATTTCCAATCAAGTGTGAAGTAGATTAAGGGTGCTTTAATTTCAAGCAAAGAATTAAACTAGTTAGTAATCTCTTCTTTCAACAAGTGTGTGAAGCAATTAACTTAGAAGAATTATTTCATTGGTAAAAGATATGTTAGAATCATAAAAATCCCCCCAAGACCAACTTATAGATCTACCATCATAAGCCTTACTATAGATAGCTTTGGATATTGGCCCTGATTTGATAGACATCAATCTGAAAGATTGATTAAATGAAGAGTTAAATGACACTCATCATTTGGATCTGAATCTATCATGGATAACTTTGAACTTGATTTAGAAGACTAGGTTCCTCAAATAGACAACAAGTTAGACAAGAATTAATGACATGATGATACTAGGTATAGATCAAGAAAGCACACATGGTTTTGATTTTATAATTTGGACACAAGGCAACAAGTCTTTGAAATAGTTTGAGAAACATAATGACACTATCATTATTTAAAGGTAATGAAAATGGTTTGTTTCAAGACTCTAAGGCACAAGACTTAGAATGAAATAAGCAATGTAATGATGCCCCTTTTAAATAAGTGACATACATACAAAAAAATATTTTGAAAAATGACTAAGGCAAATGTGTGATGTCAAATTAAGGATATAATGCCTTTTTAAAAAAAGGAGTGATGTGCAAACAAGACTAGTTTTGGATATGGTATGATAAAAAAATAATTTTGACGTAAGACCATGTAAGTAAAGAGGATAAAATGACAAAAACACATAAGTGTAATGCCTTACATCCTAAAATTGATAAGGTTGATTCGTACTATCAAATTCCATCTATATACTTGCTCTTGGTATGATTTTAATTTGTTAATCAAAAAAGTAAAATTGCATGAAAAGTAGGGTTTTTAGGTCCCTTATTATCTCAAGAGTTTGTACAATGACATGGAACTTCAAGCTACTTGAACTACATTAAAATTATGTATGTGATAAGTGGGGTTGTCTAAACTATCAATTTTCATTTATTTCTAAATGGTCCCATATGTGTGGCTAACACTAGGGTGCATCACATCATTTGAATCCAAATTAACTAGCTTATCATGAAAATGTCTTGTCCTTTTCACAACCACTACATCCATCAATTACTTAGTGTAGTATGATGTTCAAGTTATCCCTATGGTCCAAAACTAAGTACCACTAATGAAGCTTGTTTAAATTCTCAAAAAAGAATACCATTTGGTAACCTTAATTTATATACCCCACCATGGAGTGTGGTTGAAATGATGCTGGAGATAAATTCCTGAGTCAACGCTTCCCTAGAGAACTTATGGGGAGGTGATGAAGTCCCACCCACAAGCCAAAATGCATGAAAATAAAGAAAGTGGAAAGACTTTAAGGTCATTTTGGGTTCACCAAAATCTATCAGATTTTGGGGAGGGCCTTAACAACTTTCCTTCTATGCTTTTGGACCAAAGTGACAAAAAAAATGAATGAGAGTTTTTCAATCACCCAAGTTACCTAAAGGGGACGAGGAGAGAGAATACACGTAACACTCATTTTGATAAATAAACACTTCAACAACAAATACAAAAATGAAAATCTTATGAGTATTTAATTTAAGTGAGAATTCATTTTTATAGAACCAAATGAAATAAGTCATGAAATTTGTGTCCCTTGGTGTTGTGTTAAAAACTGTAAACAAAAAGATAAAAAACTCAAGTAAAAATATTTTAAAACACCAAATTATAATGTGAGTTTTTGAACTTAAAGTGTTTAAAATTGTCTTTTATTAGCCTTTGGGTCCTACAAAAGAGGTTAGGGGGTCCTTGTGCTTAGAAGCAAAACATAAGTGGACAAATGAATTTTTAGTTCTAGCTCTTGGGTTTCAAAAATTTTACACAAAGTACAAAACCATAGAAACACAGAGCAATATCACCATTTTACCTATAAAAATACAAATATTGGCATACTATTGCAAGTTTTTTGCAAAATAGAGGGTTAAACAAAATTGTGACTATTATAGCAATATCACATAACTTAACACTACCATAGAACTTAAGACAATATCACAACTTTTCTTGTGAAATAAAATAGTTATTAATAGACTATCACGATTAAGTAATGTCGTTACTTATCACAAAATCACCACTTATCAAGTGATATCTCTACTTATCATGTAATATCATGACTGTAAAGTCATGATATTGTAATAACATAACTTTTTCCTATAAAATAGTTTAGTTGTTAGAAAACCATGGCAGTTTAGTGTAATACCATGATAGTTAGCACAATATCATGATATTTAACATGATATCATGAATATAAATTCATGATATTACTTCAATATCATAATTTTAGAGATAAAAAATATGAATATACAAAGCAAAATCATGACTTTTTGTAGAACATTTATGAGCCTTCACTTGTGTTAGGGTGTGGAGCTAAAAGCTTCAACTATTTGTA
Organism: Torreya grandis; assembly: GCA_037957365.1. Classification (NCBI taxonomy): domain Eukaryota; kingdom Viridiplantae; phylum Streptophyta; class Pinopsida; order Cupressales; family Taxaceae; genus Torreya; species Torreya grandis. The sequence continues at coordinate 1,624,944 of JARHVA010001945.1, forward strand.
GACACAAAGAAGAGGATGCTGAAGAACCAGAAGAACCAGCGTTGGCAGTATAACCGATGTCGGTCACAGATAGTGGAGAAGGAAACTGGTGACGGCAGGTAGTCGGCCGACGTCGGTAGCACCAGGCAAGCAGGGACTGATGTCGATCGCTTGTGCATTCCAAAACTACTATTGACGAACAGTCAATTAAGTGAAGCAAGTGTTTGCATGTCAAATGACTAATTATAGTCACGAGCTACGTGTCTAATTATTGTAGTTAGATTTTTATTTTTGTAACCATGGGATTCTATTTAAAGACCCATGAGGCATGTATTGTAATCATCAAGAAGGCAAGTAAAAGCATTGAAGCAAGCAAGGTCAAGGAGATCTACAGGTGTAAGGTCAAGGAGACCAGCTGAAGCATTCAAGGAGGGATAATAACTCAGGCTATAGAGTTGTTGTGTTGAGCAAGAGAGAGAGGGAAGAAGGTCTTGAGGTGTGGCAAGCCTTTGAGGTGGAGGAAGGAGTGGCATCTTCCTTATTGTATTTTCTTCTACTAATATCTAATACAAGAGTGTGTATTGTCTCTCAAATTCTTTGTTGTCTCATGTTTCTAGTTACTTTATCATTCTGGTATAATTCCGTGTTTAATTACTTATAAGAAAGTAATCAATTGTGCTTCTGTTGGATAAGGGGTCACCTAACAGTTGGTATCAGAGCTATGGTTTGCAGGAAGCAGGTTATTTTTGATTACAGGTCATTCACAGGGTTTTCTGATTGAGTGGGAGTTCAGCAATGGCAGAAGAAAGTAAGATACGAATGGAGAAGTTTAACAGCAAGAATTATCATCACTGGAGGATGCAGATTGAGGATTATCTGTATCAGAAGGATCTGTACTTACCATTGGGTGGGGTTGCATGTAAGCCCATAGATATGAAGGATGAAGAATGGAACGTTCTTGATCAGAAGGCTCTCGGTTCCATAAGATTGAGCCTTGCATCGTCTGTGATTTCCAGCTTATCACAGTGCAAGACAATGGAAGAGTTGATAAAGTCCTTGGCGAATTTATATGAAAAGCCCTCGGCTTCTAATAAGGTATATCTTATGAAGTAGCTATTTACTTTGCAAATGTAGGAAGGTGGATCGGTACATACTCATCTCAGTTATTTCCATGGTTTGGTAAACCAATTAGCTTCAGTCAATATTGTTTTTGATGATGAGGTAAAGGCTCTCTTGATTTTATGTTCTTTGCCTGAAAGTTGGGACAGTTTGGTTATGGCAGTAAGTAATTCTGCATCTGCTTCTAAAATCTTAAAAGTTGATGATGTTGTGAGTGTGATCTTGAGTGAGGAAATATGCAGGAGAAGCACAGGTGAATCATCAGGAAATGCTCTAAGTGAAAAAATTAGGGGAAGGCAAAGGGAGAAGATTGAGCAAGGGAAATCAAGGTTGGGAAGGAGATCCAAGTCCAAATGTATTACTTGCTAGTTTTGTGGAAAGAAAGGACATACAAAGAAGGAGTGTTGGTTGCGAGATAAAGAGAATCAACCTGAAGGTAAAGAAGAAGCAAAATATGCTAATATCATGGTACAGGATGCTCTCATACTTTCTTTGGATAGTCAGGTAGGATCATGGATTTTAGATTTTGGTTCATCTTTTCATGCATCCCCAAACAGAGATTTGTTCCATGAGTATGAACAGGGAGACTTTGGAGTGCTTTATTTAGGGGATGGTACGCCTTGTCAGATAGTTGGCAAAGGGAAAGTGCAGCTGAAATTGTAGATAGACAACACATGGGTGTTGAAGGAAGTCATGCATGTTCCAATTCTGAAGCAGAGTTTGATTTCTGTGGGAAGGTTGGGTGATGAGGGATACACAATAACCCTCATAGCGGACTCTTGGAAGGTTACCAAGGGAGCACTTGTTTAGCAAGAGGTAAGAAAGTAGGTACTCTTTATCTATCTACTTGTATTATTGATTCTACTTCTGGTTTATCTACTTCAGCTGTAAATTCGAAGATGTGGTCTAATAGGCTAGGTCACATGAATAAGAAGAGAATGGGCGTTCTTGATTCAAAAGGTATGTGTTCAGATTCAGAAAGCATAGATAGAGTTCATTGCAAAAAAAGGAAATTTAATGCTTTTGATGGGAACAAAGAAGCCTTGGTGTTTATGGAGGAGATGAAGGCTAGAGAACAGTTACAGGCACTGAATAAATCTGAGTAGGGCAGTATAGACAGAGATCTGATCCAAGATGAGCTTGCGGATGAAGAATTCATCACTCACAGGAACACATAGACACCAACGTCGGTCACTTGGAACCGACGTCGGTCATCCAGACAATGACATCGGTCATGTGCAGACCAGCAGGGTCAGTAGGTCGGGCAAGAGAAGTCTGATGTCGATCATAAGGACCGACGTCGGCAGGGTGGACACCAGCGTCGGCCAGGGGTAATGACGTCGACATTCAGGGTCAGTGCAGGGAACTGACATCGATCAGTAGCAGACTGGGAGATGGCCGAGATCGGTCACTGAAATGGATGATGGGTGGATAGTTAGCTGTCAAGGAGTCTCAAACACCCATATAGAGGTAAAAAAAGGTATGTGAACCTCATATTCGTTGTTCACCTTCTTTATATTGCTTACTGATAGTCAAGAACTAGGAAGATAAAAGAAGCAATGCAGGTAGAATCTAGAAACAGTGGGAGCTTGACATGGATGAGGAGTGTGAGTCCTTAGAGAAGAACCAAACAGGTATTTGTTGGTAGAGTTGTTAGCTGGAAGGAAGCACTGGATAGAGAGATGGATTCCCATTTTAGAGAAGAGAGTGGATGGACACGTGAGATAGAAGGCTATGGTATATGGTCTTGATTAGGCTGCAGACAATGGAGGTTTGACCATTATATTTTATCTTTACTAGGTTGGATAATATTAGCTACATTATCCTATTATTGTATTGTGTTACTTTTTGCAGGGTTTCATAAACACGGAGTTTTCTAAGCTAAGGGTAGAGTTGGTTCAGAAGTATGTCATGAAGAATTTGGGAGCAGCAAAATTCTTTTGGCATAAGTGACAGGTATAGCATCACAGGTTTACGTGGTGGTTGGTCTTCAAGAGTGACTTTGAAGAGGGATACAGAGCCAAAGGAACAAAATAGATGGTGTACAGGTAAAGGTACAGTAGCAGCTATTTATCTCCAAGTGGGAGATTGTTAGGGTGTGGAGCTAAAAGCTTCAACTGTTTACAGACAAAAAGAAGAGGATGCTGAAGAACTAGAAGAACCGGCGTCGGTAGTATAACCGATGTTAGTCATAGATAGTGGAGAAGGAAACTGGTGACGATAGGTAGTCGGCCGACGTCAGTAGCACCAGGCAAGTAGGGACCAGCGTCAGTTGCCTGTGCATTCCAGAACTGCTGTTGACGAATAGTCAGTTAAGTGAAGCGAGTGTTTGCATGTCAAATGAATAATTATAGTCACAAGCTGCGTGTCTAATTATTGTAGTTAGATTTCTATTTTTGTAACCATGGGATTCTATTTAAAGACCCATGAGGCATGTATTGTAATCATCAAGAAGGCAAGTAAAAGCATTGAAGCAAGCAAGGTCAAGGAGATCTACAGGTGTAAGGTCAAGGAAATCAGCTGAAGCATTTAAGGAGGGATAATAACTCAGGCTATAGAGTTGTTGTGTTGAGCAAGAGAGAGAGGGAAGAAGGACTTGAGGTGTGGCAAGCCGTTGAGGTGGAGGAAGAAGTGGCATCTTCCTTATTGTATTTTCTTCTAGTAATATCTAATACAAGAGTGTGTATTGTCTCTCAAATTCTTTTTTGTCTCATGTTTCTAGTTATTTTATCATTCTGGTATAATTCTGTGTTTAATTGCTTATAAGAAAGTAATCAATTGTGCTTCCGTTGGATAAGGGGTCACCTAACAAATTGCCACTTTTTTGGTCAGCAAGTTTAGATTTTGACATGAAAATTATTATGAATACATCCTAAAATGCCTTGAAAATAATTTATTGGGGTGTGTGTCCCATTGGGTGTGTTATCATGTAAATAAGGAATTCTTAAAGGGGAGGTCAGTATGGTGTTATTCCAATAAAACAAAATCAAAATAAGACACTAAATACTTAACACCTCTAGCCTAGACACTAGGGGAACATAGGTAACAAACATACAAATTAGAAAAAACTATAAAACAAAATAAATCATTCTTTTACCTTCCTTGGATCTCCAAATGGCTTGTTAAAGTGGTTTTCTTAGTTTGTGCATCAATAAATCTTCATCAATGAAGCTTCATTTGCTTCACCTTTCCTTGGCACCTTGACTTGGCTGATTGGCTTATGAATTTGGCATGGTAACTTTTCACTAACGAAGCTTATAGAAAATATTGAATAATAACACTAAACTATCAAATCTTAGATATCAATAGGTATGGACTTATATTTATAGCCTCAAAATTTAACTCTCACCTAAGGTGAGTTATGGTTGAGTTTAAACATGGAATTAGTTCAAACTAGCCTTAGGTGAGTTGAGTCTAATTACAGTTGAGTTAAAATTTGTCATGTAATTATGATTTTAAATTACTAATTATGGCTCTAAAATTAGATATTTTGAAAGAGCATGACAACTCATAAAGGCAATGATGAATAGGGTTGATATTTTGATTTTTAGAATTTCCATTTTTAGACATTCATTAATTGTAAATGGATAATACAACTAAGCATTTAATCTTGTTTAATTATATGTTTAATTTTGATTAGTATTTTAGCTCTTTTAATATTTGATCAAGTACCCCACTTAATGGGTCCATAGGCCAAACTGATAGTGGTTAGGTTCCAAGGTGATTAAGGATGAATCTATGAGAGGTTGTTATTGTGTATGATATAATACCCCAAATAGAGATGCCTCAACATGATTCTTAGTATTGATGATTGATGTATGAACAAATTTGGGATGTTCAGTTATTCTTAAGTTTAATTTATAATGTTTGGTAGGAATCAATCTGAAGTCTAGTTAAAAGCCAATTGTGGCTAGAATTGGGTGTCTACAAAATCATGCAATATGTGAGAAGTATAATGATGACCTAGCTTGTAACTTATAAAATATAGATCTTGGGTTAATTCACTAATTCATACTTGTGTATGTGTTGTCTCTATGATTAATATAGAAATAATAGAGAATATGAAAGATTTGCTTTATCAAGTGTTTGATTGAATGCTTTGATAAGTTTCCTTAGTCTGAGCTAGGTGAGGAATGAATTAGGGTTGACCTTATATTTATATCAATCCATTTAGAGAAGTAACTTATATTAAAGCACATAGGTTGATCATTAGGATACATTTCATTTTCAAAATAGATGACTTTAGGGTAATGGACACTTACATTGGATCAAGACACAAGAGTCAATGCTAGTGTTTGTCCTAGATGTTAGTGTATAGGGAGAATGAAAGTAAGTACAATATTAGAAATTTTAGAGGTGGAATATAAGTATATTTTAATAATTATAGGTAAGATAAAAGTCTTGGGTCATCAACACAAAATTGGTTGAACTAAGAGTTAGGTTAAGGGGCATAAGATAGAGCAAATATGAGACTTACAAAAGTAGAAAAGGTCTAGAACTGAGAAGAACAACCAACATCCAAGTTTGCCAAGTGTACAATACTAAGGTGATATATAATCTATAAATATCATTTATACCTACTCATAGGAACATGCCCTCCTAAACTTCATAGAGAACAAAGGAGAGAAATCATACTCAAATAGACACATTATATGATTTAAAAGGGAGTGTTATATAAAAATTTACAAAGGTATCTATTTTATGTGTGTTTTTAAATGAAAAGCTACAAATATCTTTGAAAAATTCCATCATAAGATAGAAAGTGGACATCCCTCAAGAAATGATACAACTCATAAAATCCTGAGGATGAGATATTATTAGCCTACTATTTAAAAGGATGCACAAAATCATGTTATAACTTGTCACTAATTCCAAGTATTTGGGAAAATAGAAATACTTATTGCCTTGCCTTTACAACCTATGATTCAAGAACACCCTTTTTCATAATGGGGTGTGGATTTATAGGGGTCATTAATCCCAAATCATTATTTAAACAAGTTGTGTTAACAACTAGAAATTATTACATGAAGTAGATTAAATGGATTACCACAAATATTTATAGGTCACAAGATGTAATCAAATTCCTTAAAGAAACATTATGATCAAGTTTAGAGCATCAATTTATTTAGTGTATGATAATGGTCTAACTTTTCAATATATAGAATTCACTGAATAAGCCTATAATAATCATATTATTGTTAATTTTTCTTCAAATTATTATCCAAAAGAAAATGGAGTTGTTGAATCTATTAAAAATAGTTTTGTTGATGAAATAAATAAGCATGTAGAGATTAAACCAAGATAATAACATCTACTATTGAATTATGAATTATAGGTAGATAAAACTAGACATAAAAAATATCTAAAAGCTTCACCTTTCTTATTGGCATATGGACATCATCCTAATTTACCTATTAATATCAAGTTGTTAACATATCAATTTATGCAAGAGTATATGGAAGATAATGACCAAATTCAGTCTAGGTTGTTAGACATTATTTAAATGGAGGATGCAAGAATAAAATCTTTGGAGAATTTTAGAAAATATTAAGACATTGTTAAAAGATGGTTTGACAAAATATTGAAGGTCAAAGTCTTCAATATTTCAGATTAGTCCTCCTATGGGATAAAATAAATGAGAAAAAAAGACATCATGATAAGTTCACTCCATTATGGATTGGATCATATCAAATTTATATAATTTTAGATAACATTTTTTTTCATTTGAAAGACTTCTAATGTAATGACTTGACTTTTGCAGTTAATGGATAGTTCTTGAAACATTATTTCATGGCTACTCCAAATGGGAGCATCTCAGAATATCTGAGATCTAGTTTAGTATTAGGAGTAGATTAGATTTCTCATTTTCATAGATTAAATTTTCTATTTTCCTAGATTATATTTCTCACTTTCATATATTAGATTTTTTTCTTTCTTAGATTTGTTTGCCTTTTAGTTAGTTGTGTGTTTTAATAAGGTCATATTTATTAAATGTAGATAGATTTCTAAAATTTATCCTAGAAGAAATTTAATCACACTTAAGGATATTCATGGGTTTATTCATGATAAGTTTGGATTTTAAAATTAAGGTACATATCATGATTGAATGGAAATTTTTATTGGGCTTAAACAAATTTATCAAATTATTGGAGGTTACTTTAATATTGTCATGCAAATTTTAGAAATACTTATAATTTATAAAGATAAAATACACATTTACATGCTTAAAAATTATTTGAGAGATGATAAACATTGAGAAAAACAAAATACAAGTGAAATATATTATTTACAATGAATTTTATTCCTATATACCCAGCCAATGGTGGTCCCAAACCCTTCGCCTAAGAAAGTTATACAAAAAATGGAAGTGGGGTGATATATATAACTTCCATTTTTTGTATAACTTTCTTAGGTGAAGGGTTTGGGACCACCATTGGCTGGGTATATAGGAATAAAATTCATTGTAAATAATATATTTCACTTGTATTTTGTTTTTCTCAATGTTTATCATCTCTCAAATAAGGTTTAAGCATGTAAATGTGTTATATATATATATATATATATATATATATATATATATATATATATATATGGGCTATGGACACATGATTAGCAATAAAGAAATGTTTAGAGTGAAATCAAAGGTATATCTATTGGGGCTATACATGCCTAGCTGGCAGAAAAATAATGCATGACTTTCCATACATACATACTTAATTAAAAGTCAAAATAACTTAAGTTAAGAAAAGGTAAATAGGCCTCAAATTTTATTTAATTTTGGTAAAACTCTCATAACAATGGGTAAAAACCTTCACATAATCATATATGATCTAAAAAGTGATAAAGGTTAGTATGTTTCATGATTATGTTGAAGTCTCTTTTAGTTATTTAATTTTATTATTTCTTCTTTATAAAATTAAAGTTTTGTTATGATAATTAAACCAAAATAATTTTGGTTCTCAAATACTCAAGGGTATTTTCCCATTGAGTTACCATTTATTGTGACTAATATACTACATTTTTAAAAAAGGGATTACTTATCCTTAAAAATCATATGTTTGGTTCCCATCGGAATATAAATTGACTTTAAAATAAATTTGAACCAAAACATACCAAAGTCTAATTTTTGTTTTTTATGAATTTATAAATTTTGGCTTAAAGTTGAGCCATTAATTATTAAAAAGGTAAGTTTGCATTTTAATTTGAATTTATTTGACTAATCAAGCTAAATGTTATATTTCCAAGTTTATCAAGTTTTATGGATCTATGAATAGGTGTCGCTTATTCATCGAAAGTCTAAGGACCATCAAAATACATTAATATTAGAAAATTATTTCAGCATGTTGCCTAAGAGAGATCCTACCAAGTATCCACATATCAATGCATCACTATTATTCAATAGAAAAATTAGTTACCAAGTCTCATGACTAGATGAATGCATGAGATTTGTCTACACATCTTCATCTTATTGCATCACAACTCTCAGCCTAAAAAGATAAGTTACAAAGAAAGGTGAGCATCTGAGAAAATAAGATCACTTCACATATCTCAATCTCATTTTATCATAAGCTTTATGATAGAAAGTCAAGTTAAAATGATAGGGGATTGAGTGATTGAGTGAGTTAACTCAATATGTCAACATATTGTGATATAAAGGCCAATTGTAATCACCTAAAAGTGGTATTTAAGTGATAAGAGTGATAGTTGAGACTACTTATCCCTATCTTAGACCTAGACCTATCTTAGAGCCTATTTTTAAACATATCCATCCTTTGTGTGGGCCACATACATTCATATTCATCCTTAAAATAGTCCCAGACCCTCATTCTTACATCTTGGCCCTTCGTGCCTAATGTTCTTCTAGGTACTCCATAATAGGGATACTAGTGACACATGGTGCTAGTGTCCTTTCCATCCCTTTTTCATGAACTTATATATTTTCAAATCTTAGACCTCCTAGGGTTTGCTTAGACTTCTTTTAGCACCCGCACAAGCATCAAAATAGTATAAATACAGTATTTTTATCCCTCTATCTACTAGATGGAAATCAGATGCAAAATACACATTCAAACTCAGAATAAATTATGCAAAATTAAGGTCATCAATCCCTATTGTACCCTACTTTTACATACTACCATCTACATTATTCATAAGATTAGATTACCCAAATTTCTAGTCTCAAACATATTCAAATCACTCAAATAAATTATCATACTAGTTTTACTTGCACTTGAACCAATACTTAAGTGGAGATAACTACATCGGGTTTGATACCTATTCAGAGTATTGGTATGTAGGCAAATCTCATCATATTAGGGTGTTGAGGATGTCGAGCCTACCCCACTAACAAACAAATGTTTTATCTTGTATTAACCAAATGTCATAGCAACATGGATGATTAGGGTTTTCTCATAAAATTAGTCAAAATAGGCAATATACAATCTTTTATAACTTTTACGTGCAATAATAGACCTCATATATCTAGATACAAGTGCACTCAGAATCTCAGGATAATCCTGCACAAAAGACATTACTACCAAAAAAGGGACACTACCACCACATATCTAATAATGGTGCTACTATCCAATTAGGTAACTACAATCTAGGAGGGGGTTTGACACCTATATCTTATTTTTAACACTTAGACTAGTCTCTACCTCAATTTTTAATCTCTAGATCATCTACCTCAATCATTTTCTAGCTAAGTTATTACTTACATTATTTATTGTTATTCTTAGAAAGGTCAATGTTAATCAATTATATAGCAAATTAGTGGTTGTATATATTTCATATTATTACCCTAATTTAATATACTTAGATCTTTAACAAACATAGGATTTATACTTGCTAAGTCCTAAAAGGTTAAAACATTTGGTGAACCTGACTTACTTCAAACATTACTCAAACCCTAACCTTAGATACTACTAGCATTTATCTCTTAATTTTTCTTATTTTCATTGGTTGTTTTAAGCTTTTTCAAATTTCATACGTTATATTTATCCCTATTTAATTTTTTTTTACTATATGCCATCTAAAAAAACTATATCTCTTCCATTAAGAAGAAGTGCTAGTCTAGGTGGAAATCCTAATGAGCATATTCAAATTCTTTCTATTCAAGCTTATACCATGGACAAGGGCCTAGTTGTAACTCCCATCATTGATCCTTCACACCCTAATTATGTATATTTCAATGATAATACATCTAAAGATTATAATCAAGATCAAGATGATACATAAGGTGGAAATTATGACACTCTCCCTCCACTTAACAATGAGAACCTAATTATCAATAAAGATGAGATTCTATGAGCTTTAGAGATAGACTCTAGGAACAACCCATTGACCATGAACATATTTTACAATCCATAATGTAAATAAATAATAAATAAAATAATGTTCAATCTTCTACTCCTCTAGATAATAACTATAACATCCCCACTAGGATTTACTAGAATAGCAATTTTTTAAAATTTAATTCCATACATTCAACATTAGACTTCACCATGAGAATATAATTAGTGATCCAAATTAAACATACTAAATATTTTAAACATAAAATAGGCATGCAAAAAACCACTTAATTACTAATCTCTAAGATAATAAATAAGCATAATAAGTATAAAGATGATTTACTCATTTAGCTACATAAGTCCAAAAAGGTAATTACACAGTTTTAGCTACTACTGAAGCAATACTAAATCCACTATTGTTAATGTATAGATGAATAATTATTACATTTTTATCAGGAATAATGTCATAATAATAAATATAGTAAAAAAATATAATATTCTACATAGCATGAATCACAATGAACTTTAGTATCGTATGTTATTCTCAAGTGTAGTCTCTAATAAAGTACTATTATGGGGAGGAAGAGCATTATTCAATAATTTTTACATACCAACCATGGACCATCGATCCCTTGTACAATCCCCCAACTAGGGAATGTCCCACCCTTCACGGATGGGTAGATGGTGATGGTGATGGAGTCTAGAGAGACAAGCTAGTATCCATCTACTGTAAGATTTCTAATACATGATGTGTACCATAAATAAAATATGTTCTAACATGATATTGCACAAAATTATAAATCAAACATATGAAATAACAATGTTTAACTAAACATTACTTTGGCCAAAGTTTTCAAATATTTAATGATCTCAAGGATCAATCAAATTCATACACATCACTTGATCAGATTATGTTCATATTACATTGATGATGCTAACTAAGCTAGTGAAGTTCATTTCACTACTTATTTAGTGCCATAAATGTGAGATTTGGTTAATTAAAACTTAACTAAAAGATTCAATTATAAATAATCAAAGTACACACATTTATCCCATCAAAAGTATGCAATGAATCTCAAATTATCTTATTTATCACATAAATAAATAATGTGAATAAGTACAATTATTAAAACAACATACCATCTGGGTATATTATATACTTAGACTACAAGCTACTAAATTTCTAAAAGTAACTCAAATGTAGTACTATCTATGACAAACAACATTTAACATAGTTTATTTCCATGTACATATTTCTCAAATCACAACAATCTAGTCATAAATAATTTCAAGGATAAAATACCTTATAATTAATGTCTTAACTCACATTAAACAAAAATCCATTTTTTTCATATTTAATTTGTTTTACTATTAATTAATTATATGCATATAATAATAGTATACTACCTCACAAGTTTTATAACTTGTTTAAAAATCAACATATACCATAATTATAAGCACACATCTCATACATACAAATATATGTTATATATGTGTATGTGTACATATTTCCCTCATATAGATATATACCATATATATGTACATGTATATATCAAATACATACAAAATATATACTGTATACATGAATTTGTACACATATTAAATAATTCACTACCATAATTAACATTGTATCCATTATACCTGAAGTAACTCACTAATGTCTCCTTAGGGTATAATGCATACCATTGATAGACTCTCAATTCATATTTATTCCTTATGAATTTCATATAGTTTTAACAAACCAACATAAAAATTTATTCTGGAAATAAAATACAAAATCAAACATAAGATTTATATTTTCTATGAACCCTTGTTCTCTTTTCCCTCTATATTTTATTTCAAAACATAATCCATTATAAATTTAAACTAATCAAGAACCCATTTTCTCTTATTCACCTATAATCTAGGTTCATTTAAAATAGGTATTCCATTACATTTTGACCAACAGAGCTACCAAGTTAATATATCAACTCAGTTTTATGATAAACATGTGACATTCAAATTTGAGCACAGTCAAACATAATGGTTTCCATCAATATAATTTAAGAACAATCAACCATGTATGTTCATCTTAAGATTTATAACATAAGCATAGTTTATGGTTCGACTCAGTCAACTTTTTTTATGAAATATAAAAATACGCCATATAAATTTATAACACATTGTAGGTTCTAAACACATAAAAGGATCGAATCGAATACCCCAAACCATATCAACATTATATGAGATATATATAAAGATATGTATATATGTGTATATGAATTTATCCACTAAATATGTATCTATTTCATCATATAGCAATGAAATTTATGCCATGATAGATTCCATAGTGATTATAACAGTCTCCTTATAATAAAATATTTCCACATAAAACTTAATGTTTAAATGAACATAGCCACACTTAGAACTTACCATAGGTTGACATTTTTATCAACCATTCAAAATATAACCAACTTAATCAGACCTATGTTTACCATCACAAAGTTTATAAAAATATATTCATAGACCTTTTATAAATGGACAAGGTTTTTAAAAAAAAGTATACAATCCATTATTTATAGAATAAAACCCAATAATAGGATTGATATCTCATATCTGGGTGGGTCTTTTATAATAAGTATTCACAAAATTTCAATATCATCCCATTTATACAATAGACTTTACTCAGACCTACATATTTTACCTCAAGAAAATCAAAAGCATACACATAGTTCTGTTAAATTTATATGCTCAGGATTTTTAGAATATTCATAACTGCATATATGAGATAAGGGTTTTCAAAACAACAATACACAATTAGTCTATTAATTTTAAGGATTTAGGTGATATATATTTAGTTTTGTGGATGGGCGAGCCATCCATAGGACTAAATCTATATCTATTTAAATTATATATCTAGGGAATCACCCAAAACTATAGTAAGACAATTATACACAAAATTTCCTATGTTCAATAATAAAAAATGAAATAACTTCACCAACCTGGACAAGATTAAATGCCTCAGATATAGCTTGCCTTTTTCCGTAGCTTGTAAATCCCTTTCCTCTTCCTTTTTCTGATACCTTCATCCTCGTGTGTATCTCCTCTTTTCTTTTTAATCTTTTCTCCATTTACTTGATTGTAACTTTATACTCCATTCATTTCTTCTCCACCCATATCTCCCAAATCTATGATAGAGCAATAATTGGATACATCAATACATGGTGAGTTCAATGCAACCAAACCCACAAAAACTACATTTTGTCACCATATTCATCATGTAGTTTCCTCAAACTCTAAAAATAGATTAAGATTGAAATGATGTTTAACTCAAATCAACATAGGTTAGAAACCCTAAAGCATTCCCAAAAGTTCTTAATTATTTTAATAGCCATAACAAAACATGCACGTTCATTGACCCCATGTACCAACTTATCATCATCCAAGTATTATCATTACTAATGATAACTATCATGCATAAGTAGTCTTAACATAACACTAATGTCTATGCATTTAAATATTATCTAGGGGTTAGTTCATAAGATAGTTTAGGTATTTATTAAATCAACTTAGTAAGGATCAACATTATCATCACTTCGAATAACAAAGTGACTAGTGTAATGTCAATAAAAAGCTTTTGATTGTAATGACAAATTAAACAAGCATTATACAAACATTAAACACAATGATATTATAACAATGTAATTGTTTGTCATTACCACTATATATATATATATATATATATATATATATATATATATATATATATATATATATATATATATATATATATATATATATATATATATATTCCCAAATGTTTTAAACTATCTTTTATACACAAAGGCATTAAACCAAAATAATGCTATATCTTGAATATCATAATTACCAAGTATTGTATTAAGAAATTTTTTAAACACTCCAGTTAGTCTATAGACAAAATTAGGTACATACTAAACATATAAATTTACTTTTTTATTCTATCAATAACATCAAAAATCATGAATACAATAACATGACATGATCATAAAGCAAAATTATGCACTCAATCTATGTACTACAACCATAATGCAATCACACAATTAGATTCAAATAAGCATTAAACTAAAAATAGATCAAAATTAAAGCACATAATCAATCATATAAATGTAAATAAAATATATGACATAATATATCTAAAAATTCAAGTAATTCATATAAATAATGTTAACTATCATGGTGTGTGTGTGGATTTCTAGTTTTTCTTATGTCATCCTCCAACACCTCTATCTACACCGTCATCTCCGATTATGCTCTCCATCCATCATGCTCTAAAAGATGGATTTACCTTGCATCCACCTTATGACAATAAGGTAGTTAGCCCTTAATATCATCACATAACCATAAAATACTACTGTATAAACTAACGTGATCATAATGTAAAGAATGTGCAATTACAACTAACTTAGCATTTTAATCATGTAATCTACTCAACATACAACTATCCCATAAATATCTTATGACATACAACTTAATTTAAATATTAATTAATAAATTTAACAACCATAATAATTCATAGATAAAATATTATTAATCTTAGAGAGAAATTGAGATGTGACATCCTTCCCCCTAAAGTTGGTCATCATCTCGATGACATTTATTCAAACACTAGTTCTAAAATTTAACTTTACTCAATAAAATAATATCCAATAATGTATCAAGTACACAAATATGGAAATAGCCTATATAACTCATCACAGTCCTCCCAAATAGAACTATTCTTAGAGTATTGGCCCCATAATACCTTGCATTGTGACACTTTTCTATTATGCAAATGCAGTTTTCAAGTGTCAATTACTTTGATTGGTTCTACCATGACCACCTTGGGATCTAGAACCTGTAAAGCATTCTAATCTAACATATGCGATGGATCAGCTATATACTTTTTAAGATAATATACATGGAAAATATTATATAGAATAGCTAGGGATGGTGGTAATGTAATCTTATATGCTATAGGTTTGACCACTTCAAAAACCTTGAAGGGTCCCGCATATCTTCATGAAAGTTTCACTTAATTCCTAAATTTAATCGATATTTTTTTAGGATTAACTCTAGAAACACTTTATCACCTACTAAAAAATGCCTATCTATTCTCTTTAGATCAACATAATTCTTTAGTCTATCATTAACCTTAGCCAAACTCTTTCTAATTATCCTAACTTGCTCTTCCATTTATAAAATCATCTTAAGTCCAAAGACTACCCTATCTTCCAACCTGTCCCAACTCATTGGTGTTCTACACCTTCCATAAAACACCTTAAATGGTTCCATCTTCAAAGATAATTGGTATGATTTATTGTAAGAAAACTCAACTAATTGAAGGTACTCTTCCCACTTGTATTGATGATCCATGCAATAAATATGAAGGAGGTCTTCTAAAACCTAATTAACTCACTCAGTCTAACCATTGATTTGTGGTTGATATGTAGTGCTAAAGTTTAGTTACATACCTAGAGCTAAACTCAAAGTCAACCAAAACCTAAAAGTCATCCTCAGATCATTATTTGAAATGATCTTCTCTAAAAAACTATATAACTGATACACTTCCTTTACAAATCTCTTTGCAAGAGTAGGTGAATCATTAGTCAAATTACCTAGTATACAATGAGATACCTTGGTTAGTTTTTCAACTACTACCAAGATCATGTCATGCCTATTCCATGACAATGATAAACTTTGGATAATTTCCATATTAATAACCCACCACTTCCATTTTGGTATGTCATGTAGATACAACAATCTAACTAGATGCACATGTTCAACTTTCATACACTAACATTCCAAATAATGAGACATAAAATATGTTGCATTTTTATTAATTAATTTCCATAAATAGAGTGATCTAATAAGCTCAACCATGAGCTTGGTTACTCCTATATATCTTGAATATAGGGCATTATGTAGTTCTTTTAACATTGTGCTCCTCAAATTCTCTCTATCTAGTATATGCATCCTTTTATTGTACTATAAAAGACCATCATTCTCTATTCTAGATCATTTATACTTATGATTTTAAGCATTATTATATAATTCTTTCCTAAAATAATCATTGAATTCATCTCTTAGTGAGAATTCAATCACTTGATACCTGAAATTACTCCTAATAGTGGCCATGATTGCTATGTACTTCCTACAGCTTAGGGCATCATCTAATTTATTTTTATTTTCTTTGATATAGTTAATATCAAAATAATAATTAGATAATAACTCTAACCAACATATTTGATGAGCATTTATATTTAGTTAAGTAAAGATGTAATTGAGTCTTAAGTTATCAGTCTTGATCTCAAATGGTTTTCCCAATCAATAATGCCTCTAAACATGTAATCAAGCACAATAATTGTAAGTTATAGGTTATGAGGTGCATAATTCACATCATAAATCTTTAGTTTCCTAGATTCATAGGCTACCATTACACCATCCTTCATAATAACTCCTCCAAGTCCATCGTTAGATGTATTTGTGATCGCTAAGAATTGACTAATGGGATCAGAAATTTTTAGCAATGGTGCTAAATAAAGCCTCATTTTTATTTCCTAAAAATCGAATTCATACTTATTTTACCAAAAAAAACTTTGATTATTTCATTGTAGAGAGGTAATTAGATTAACTATCTTAGAAAAATTTAGAATGAATTTTGCTAATCCCATGAAACTTCTTACCTCATACACATTATTTGGGGTTGGACGCTCCATGATGGCTCTTATATTGGATATATCTACTAAAAGACCATTTATAGATATAATATGTCTTATATATTACACTTTATCTTTTAAAAATAACACTTAGATAACTTACCATACAACTTATATTTTCATAAATGTTGTAAAACCAGTTCTAAATTTTGAAGATGATCTTCTTCATATTTAGAATATATGAGGATGTCATCCAAAAAAATTAGAACAAAGTGATCCAAATAATTTCTAAACACACTATTCATGAGATTAATAAATACTACATGAGCATTTGTCAACCCAAATGGTAACACTATGAACTCATAGTGCCCATATCGAGTTCTAAATGTTATTTTTGGAATATCCTCAATTGATGATACCCTGCTCTAAGATTAATATTAGAAAAGGTCATTTTATCTTGCACTTGATCAAAAATATCATCAATATTATGTAGTAGATATCTATTCTTAATTATTATCTTATTAAACATTCTATAATCAATACAAAGTTGAAGAGTACCATCCTTTATATTGATGAAGACAACTAGTGGACCCCATGGTGACACACTTGGTCTAATTAATCATTTTGATAACAAATATTTAAGTTGATCATTTAACTCAACCAATTTGATGGTTACAATCCTGTATGGTGCCTTAGACTATAGTTCTAATCTAGGTATGATATCTATAAAGAAATCAAACTCACATTTGGGAGGTAAGCCTGACAATTTATCTAGAAACAAATAATGAAAATTTGTAAGAAAAGGATAATATTCTATGGATGGTTCCTTAGATTCCTCCATCTCATTTATCTTGATAATAAATTCTTGGCACCCTTTCTTTTGACTTTTCTTGATTTTCATTACAAAAATTTGCCTAAGCTTCAATACTCTTTTCTCACCCTAAAATTGTGTCTAATTTCCAAAATCATCTTAAGACTCAACCTTTTTCAGATAGAAGTCAACCTTAACTTTATGATTCACAAGCTAATTGAATCCTAGGATCACATAATATGACTCTAGTAGTGTTGCATAAATATCTAGTACTATTATGAATTTGGGCAACCTGATCTCATCTTCAACTAAACACTTGTCAAATTTGACCTTTGACAAATTATCATATTATACTGACCATGTATTTAACATTACTCAAGATTTTCTAGATAACTTATTAAGAATTTTAAGAGCAATAAAATATTTTGTAGCTCTTGTATCTATCAAAATAGAAGATGGATGTTCAAACAAAATACTTGATAGTTCCATGGTTGAAGCTTAGAATTCAGCTTGATAATTATCAATTATTACATGAATATGCTACTAAAAAGTTCCTTGTTGTAGAGTGGAACCCTTATTATTTGACTTATCCTGGGTACACTCATGAGAAAAAAGGTCACCTCCATAAATTAAGCAACCTATAGGTTGTCCTTTCTTGTCAAACTATTGGTTTCCCTTGAAACCACCTTTGAAACTATTACCAAGTTTCCTATTACCTATGCCACTATTGACTCTAGAATTTTGACTCTTAAATTAACTCTTGGAATCTCCACTCCTCTACTTCTATTTCTTCTCTTTGAAAGTGGGTTTATAACTTCCAAACTTTTTCTTGAATTTATCTTTGATCTGAGCAAGAGATTTCAATTTTTGTTCTTACTGGACTTCCTTCTCAAAGATTTGATCCATGGTAGATGGCCCATACATGTCCACCTCACCACCAATTTGGGTTTTTAATCCTATGATGAGCTTCTTAATTTTGAACATCTCATCTACCTAATATTGAGGAACATACTTTAGAAGTTTGGTAAAATTTTCCTAGTATTCATTCACTAATAGGTCTCCTTGCTTAAGCTTTTTAAAACCTATAAGCTTTTGATAAATTTACAACTATGGAAGTCATTTTAATCTAAACAATGTCATGAACTGATCCCATGTGGTGGTGGTAGAGTTAAGATTCATTTCCAACTTGTTGTTGGCCCACCACGTAGCTACTTCACTATCCAATTGATAAGCTCCCCAAACTATTTTTATGACTTCAGAGTAGATTCAAATCTTGAAAAACTTATCTATTTTAGCTATTTATACTTCAAATTCATCTCCCAAAATTATTCCATCAAACTTAGTTGGATTCACCTTTTTCATATCTCTAGCCAATTCTATAGCTACTCAAGTTTTCATGTTTTGAGGTACTTCCTCATACATCTTCTCTTAAATAATTTCCTTCTTAATAAGATGCTCTTTAGGTACATCTTATTGGGATTCCTCTTAATTTCCATGAAATTCCTATTTTAGGGTTTCAATTTGGTCCTTAGTTTTATTCATGACTGTGAGAATCTAATCCAAAATTATTGTGTGCTCAGTGGAAAATTGATTAAGATCAAATGGAGGGTTATTGTTAGTGACATTTGAAGGACCCTCTCTAGATTATTTATCTTGCACCATTATCCTTTCTAATAAACAAAAAGATAAGAAATCATTAGTGGAATCATTAAGTCTTAGAGTTTGAGTTGCAACTCTGATATCACATTGTAACATCGCCATTGGGATTTACTAGAATAACATTTTTAAAAAAATTTAATTCCACGTATTCAATATTAGACTTTACCATAAGAATCTAATTAGTGATCCAAATTAAACATACTAAATATGTTAACCATAAATAGGCATGTAACAAAACATTTAGTTATTGCTCACTAAGATAATAAATAAGCAAAATAAGTACAAAGTTGATTTACTCATTTAACTACATAAAATCTAAAAAGATAATTACACAATTTCAATCACTGTTAAAGCAATATTATAACCACTACTGTGAATTCATAGATAAATAATTATTACATTTTCATTAGGAATATTGTCATAATAATAACTATAGTACAAGATACAAGGCTACACTAAGCACGAGTCATAATAAACTCTAATATCCTATGGTAATCTCAAGTGTAGTATCCAATGAATTAATATTGTGGGGAGGGAAAGTATCATTTGAGTAATTTTACACACCAACCATAGACCATCGATCCCCCACACAATCCCCCAACTAGAGAATGGCCCTCCCTTCATGGTGGTAAATAGTGATGGTGTGGGAATTCAGAGAGATAAACTAGTACCTATATGTTGTAAGATTTTTAATAAATAAAATAAAATATGTTCTAATATAATATCACACAAACATGTAAACTAAACATTAAAAATTATAATGTTTAACTAAACATTACTTTGGTCAAAGTTTTTAAATAGTTAATTATCTCAAGGACCATTCAAATTCATACACACCACTTGATCAAATATCCCTCATCTTGAATTGATGATGTTAATTAACCTAGTGAAATCCATATCACTACATATTTAGTGCCATAAATACAAGATTTGATAAATTAAAACTTAACCAATAGATTCAATCAGATTACTTCCTATCAATAGGGTTAAAACATGTTAAGTATGGAAATAATCAAAGTACATACATTTAATCCATCAAACTATGAAAAGAATCTCAAATTATATTATTTATTACATAAATAAATAATGTGAATAAGTATAGTTATTAAAAGAACATACCATCTGGGTATATTATATACTTACACTACAAGTTACTAAATTTGAAAAAGTAATTCAAATGTAGTACTATCTATGACAAACAACATTTATCACATTTTATTTTCATGTACATATTTCTCAAATCACAAGTTAGTCATAAATAATCTCAAGGATCACATACCCTATAATTAATGTATTAACTCTCATTAAACAAAAATCCATTTTTTGTGTTTAACTTGTATTATGAATGAGTTATATGTATATAATCATAGTATACTACCTCACAAGTTTTGTAACTTGCTTAACAGTCAACATATACCATAATTATAAGCACACATCTCATACATACAAATATATGATATATATGTGTATGTGTATGTATTTCCCTCATACAGATATATACCATATATATGTACCTTTACATATCAAATACATATAAAATATATACTATATGCAAGTATTTGTACACATTAAATACTATACTACCATAACTAATACTGTATCCATTATACCCTAAGTAACTGACTTATGTCTCCTTAGGGTATAATGTATACCACTGTTATACTCTTAATTCATTATTTTCCTTATGAACTTCATATATTTTTAACAAACCAACATAAATATCTATTATAAAAATAGCATACAAAATCAAACATAAGATTTCTATTTTATATGAATCCTTGTTCTCTTTTCCCTCTATATTTTATTTAAAAAAATAATCCATTGTCAATTGAAACTAATCAAAAACTCATTTTCTCTTATTCACTTATAATCTAGGTTCATTTAAAATAGGTATTCCATTACATTTTGACCAATAAAGATACCAAGTTAATATATCAACTCAGTTTTATGATAACCATGTGACATTCCAATCCAACATAGTTGAATATAATGGTTTCCTTTAATATAATTTAAGAACAATCAACCATGTATGTTCATATTAAGATTTATAACTTTAATAATAATAATAATAATAATAATAATAATAATAATAATAGTAATAATAATAATAATAATAATAATAATAATAATAATAATAATAATAATAATAATAATAATAATAATAATGGTTTGACTTAGTTGACTTGTTTTATGAAACATAAGAATACACCATATAAATTTATAACACATTGTAGGTTCTAAACACATACAAGGATTGAACCGAATACCCAAAACTATATCAATGTTATATGAGTTGTATATAAAGATATGTATATACGTGTATGTACATTTATCCAATACATGTATCCATTTCATCATGTAACAACATGTATACCCTGACATATTCCATAACAAGTATAACAGTCTCCTTATAATAAAAGATTTCCACAAAACTTAATGTTTGAATGAACATATTCACACTCAGAACTTACCCTAGGATGACATTTCTATCAAACATTTCAAAACATAACAAAATTACTTAGACCTATGTTTACTATCACAATGTTTATAAAAATATATTCACAGTCCTTTTATATATGAATAGAGTTTCAAAAATAGAAGTATACAGTCTATTCTTTATAGACTAAAACCCAATAATAGGATTGTATCTCATAGCTGGGTGGGTCTTTGAAATAAGTCTTCACAAAATTTCAATATCATCCCATTCATACAATAGAATTTACTCAGACCTATATATTTTACCTCAAGAAAATAAAAAACATACACATAGTCTTGTTCAATATATATGCTCAAGGTTTTCAAAATATTCATAATTGCACATATGAGATAAGGGTTTTTGAAACAACAATACATAGTCAGTTTATTAATTTTAAGGATTATGGGGATATATATTTATTACTATGGATGGGCAAGGCATCCACAGGGATAAATATATATCTATTTAAATTATATAACTAGGGAATCACCCAAAACCATAGCAAGACAATAATACACATAATTTCCTATGTTTAATAATAAAATAATGAAATAAATTCACCAACCTGGACAAGATTAAATGCCTCAAATATAGATTACATTTTCCCTTAGCTCACAAATACCCTTCCTCTTTCTTTGTTTGATACCTTTGTCCCCATGTCTATCTCCTCATTTATTTTTATTCTTTTCTCCATTTACTCAACTACTACTTTCTCGTCCATGAATTTTTTCTCCACCCATCTCTCCCAAATCCATGACAAATCAATAATTAGACAAAGCAATGCATGGTGAGTTCAATGCATCCAAACCCATAAAAACTATAGCCCATCACCATATTCATCATGCAGTCTCTTCAAACTCCAAAAATAAATTAATATTGAAATGATTCTTAACTCAAGTCAACATAGGTTAGAAACCCTAAAACATTCCCAAAAGTTCCTAATGATTTTAATAATAAGTTTAATATCCATAACAAAGCATGCACGTTTGTTGACTCTCATGTACCAATGTGGCATAATCCAAGTATTATCATTACTAATGATAAATATCACTCATAAGTCTTCTTAACATAACACTAATGCCTATGCATTCAAACATTATCTAGGGATTATTTCATAGGATATCTTAGGTAGTTGTTAAATCAACTTAGCAAGGATCAACATGATCATGACTTCAAATAGCAAAGTGACTATTGTAAAGTCAATAACAAGATTTTGACTATAATAAAAAATCAAGCAACTGCTATAAAAACATTAAAAACAATGATATTATAAAAATTTAATTATTTTTCATTACCATTATATAGACTATACCAAATATCTTTATCTATCTTTTATACACAAAGGCATTAAACTAAAACAATGATATTTCCTGAATATCATAATTACCAGTTATTATATTAAGACATTTTAAAGACACTCTAGTTAGTCTATAGATAGCAATAGGTAAATACTAAACATACATATTTAATTTGTCATTAAATAAATAACATTAATAATCATGAATGCAATAACATGACATGATCATAAAGTAGCATTATGCACTTAATCTGTATACTACAACTATAATGCAATCACACAATTAGATCCACATAAGCATTAAACTAAAAATATATCATAAATAAAGCACATAATCAATTATTTAAATGAAAATAACACAAATGACATACTATATATAATAATTCAAGCAATGCATATAAATAATACTAACTATTATGATGGGTGCATGGGTTTCAGTTGTTCCATTGTCATTTCCCAACACATCTATCTATGCCATCCTCTTCGATGATGTTCTCCCTCTGTCATGCTCTAAGGGATGGATATACTCTACATCCATCTCACAAAAATAAGGTAGATATCTTGTAATATCATCATATAATCATAAAATACTTTTTTATAAACTAACAACATGATCATAATGTAAATAATGTACAATTACAACTAACTCATAGAATTTTAATCATGTAATCTAAGCAACATATAAGTATCACATAAAAAAATTATGATATAAAAATTAATTTAAATAATAATTAATCACTTTAACAACCATAATAATCCATGGATAAAAGGTTATTAAGCTTAGAGAGAAATTGGGATGTGATGATAACATTGTTACACCTACATTGGGGCCAACTCAGCTAGCACATTAGTCAATTGTAACTCAACAAATTTTAGTGATAAATACACCTCTTATGGGTAGTTCCTCCACTCCAGATGTATAATCCCTTATGCAAGAGGTTCATACTCTGTAGGCTAACATGTTACATCTTGAGTAGAAAGCCACTAGGCCATCACATGCCTTGGATTCTCATGTTCATTTACATACGCCTTTATCACATCACATAGTGGTAACTCCTTTTCCATCTAGATCTATGGAACTCAAGCTTACATTGTATGATAGTAAGGATGACCTAGAGCATCATCTATGAGATTTCCACACAACATGTTTAGACTACATGTCCAATGATTGGATCCTCACTAAGTTATTTTCATATAGTTTAGAGGATTATGCCTTACACTGATTTTATGATCTATCAAATTAGTATATCAGTGTATTCAATCCATTGTTAGATATATTTCTACCATACCTCTTAATAAACATCAGTGATAAGATCTCATTTACTCAAGTTACACAATTGAAACATAAATCAAATGATATAATTTTAGAATACATATTGTGATATAAGACTATATTGGCCAAGTTGACTAACCCCATGGTAGACAAAGAGCTTCAAGACATATTAAAATAGAGTCTTAAACTATAATTACATGAAGCTATCTTGTTTAAGAAGTTTCCAACTTTCACAAATTTATGTCACATAGTAAAAGAAAGAGAAGTTAGGCTTCTTTCAATGGGAAAACTAAAATATACAAGTTGATTAGAATCAACTATTAAGATTTATAGTAAGCCCCCATATAAGGTAAGGGAAATTAAAAATAAGAGTGATGGCCATAGTTAACATAGCTTCAGATCCATCTCCTTGTCTAGTTTTATCAGCTCCTTCATGTAGATTTTCACCAACCTTCCAAAATCACCAACATGTGTTTTACAGTAGATATTGGAATGCAATTTCATATCTCTCATTCCCATAAAAGAGGTTTATACAACATATCCTCTTCCAAAAAACTATGATTTTAATGCATTCTATAAATATCACAGGGAAATAAGACATAATAAATAGATGAATAATCTTGAAACATAAGATATAATATTTGATAGAGACTAGCATTGTTGATGTGGGCATACCCACAGAGGCACCTAGAGTACAAAAAATGGAAACTAAGGCATTGAAAATATTATTACATCTATTTCCCAAGCATATAAAAAATGAGGCTAGGGGCACTTTAGGTGTTCACTACACATATCAGGCACATCCACCAACAATATCATATCACACTACTATAGAGGAGGCACACCCACTACATAATATCATTGGTGTGTACCATAATATAGTTACAACTAGACCACTCATAACTTTATCAGAGTAGGAGATTATTGATAATGATTCAAATTTATATGCACTCTTTGTACAAGCCTACATAGATCATCATCTTATCTAGAGTGTTATGGTTGATAATGGGTCAAGTATTTGCATGTGCACTATCTCACTTATATAACATTTAGGGTATTCAGCGTAGGATATATCTCCTATAGATATAGTTAACAATGGTTTTAATGGCCATGTTCAGAGCTCCATCAAGGAGATTATACTTCTACTATAGGTTGGAGTAGCATATGTGACCACTAAATTTTTAGTAGTACCTAGTACAGGCATATTTGACATGTTACTAGGTAGGCAATGGGTATAGTAGTTACGATCCATCCCATCCACTATACATAGATGCATAAAATATATACATCCAAATTAGGTGATCATAGTTGAGGGTCTTTCATATGAGTATCCTCTACCTATCCCATAGGCAGTCACATCATAGTTACTAGTTACATCATAATTACTAGTTACAACATAGTTACCAATTACAACTCCAAGCATAGTTCTTATTAGTACACCATAGAGTTTAATGGATCCACTAGTGTAGGTGAGGTATACTCTTATAGTGTTTCCATGTATGCATACTCTTTGATGAAGACCATTATTAGAGAGACCCCTATATCAGAGATGTGATGTATATTGTAGAGGGCCTCCCTCTCCTCACTTTTTATCAAGATCAATAATATTGAGTTCCTTGAGTTCTTAGCATAAGGCACATATGCCACCTATATTATATTCTACCAGATGGGTCCCTAAGACCCCTATAGTTCACATGACACCATAGTTAGTGTCATAGAATCTTATCACCATTTCACAATTAGGCCCAAATATATATCACTTAGTACAATAGATTATGGGACCATATTTACCTTTCCATACAACATGCATGATCACTATTCCTTTATTTGACATAGGCCACATTGATAGTGAGTATCCCATGAGACTCATCAGTTAGTATTATTACTCCTTTCTTGTACATACTTTACTTTTCTCTTGTTCATTGTATATAGTTTTATTTTCATGTTGTTTATACATGAAAAATATCCATAAAATACAAAAACAATATAATATCTAAAAAACAAAAACTTTCAAATATTTACTTAGAAAACACAAAATTATAGATTGTACGCATTGTCATATTTACATTTCTTATATTTTATAGACACTACATATGTTAGATATCTTAGTATAGTCAGTTTTATCATACATACATGCTTCACTTATTCTTGTTAAGTGATTTTAGATTGCTATAGGACTTAGATCCACGACACTGATCTAAATTTTCTATTATCTTCCCACTAGGGACATATACATCGATACATGAGTTCTTCATTTGACACATTAGCCCACTTTGGGGCACCTTATACATAGTATTTATTACTAGGTTATATATTTATATACTCTACATCACAAATTTATCATTTTTATATCTTGATAGTGATCATGCTATACTTACCCATATTTTTTTTGGCTACTACTACTTTAGACTCAACATATGTAAATCCTAACTCTTACAAAAATTTGTATTACATGTTCATGCATACTTTCATTTCAAGATTTATTAGTTTAGACATGATTATATTTCTATGCTTCTTATTGAAATTTTGGCCTCCTAGGCCAAATGTCAACCTCCAAAATTAAAAACTTCCCCATGACACCGACCCAAGCTTACACATGATTATGTTTTTGCATGGTGATGTATTCTATGGTCTCATTTTAGACCTCTTTAGTCTTGTTCAAGGTGTCATCATATGTACTAGAAATTTCTTGAAGGGTCCCCATGTCATAATTTTTTTAGGCCTTTAGAGGATGGGTCAAGCTATCATGTGGTCCTTGAAGTGATGGAAATGGTTTCAAATGTGTCATGAAGTCTAGAATGTGGTTTAAGCATTGTTTGACAAGATTAAGGATCTGTAGCATAAATTAAGGTAAATTGATGAGATTAATGTTTCTATTTCTCATGGGATTTTGGCCCATTTTAACCATTTTCTTAAGAGTTACTTTTTTTATCATTATATAGGTGTGTCTAAACCTTTTTTAGGTCATCACATGATGTCTAAATTGTATCTTAGTATGTCGTCTATTATGTATTCATTCAAGACAATTCCAAGCCTTTATAACCCCCCTAAGCCATAAAATGGTCCTCAAACACATCATATTGGTCACATTTCATTATAAAATCCTCTAAATAGGCCCATAACCCTCATAAATATATTATAGTACAGTTTCATATGCATAAAGGTCCATTTTAGGGGTCAAATTCACTTTCCACTCATCAAATGGCCCCCCCACATACATGGTGTGTCTCTTAAACTCCCATAAACTAGAATAATTGTTTTCAAATGTCATTTTATTTATATTTTCCCTCCTATTTACCACCAATGGTATCCTAAGTCATAAAACTTGAAGAAATGCAAGAAAATAAGGTGTTTATAGGTGTTTTGTAGGGTTATATAAACTTGTACAATCTATTCCATAGAGGGGAAGATCATATATCAACATAAGGGATAATTTAAGACATTATATATAATTTTCTCCTCTAAAATATGCAAAACAATCCCAAAATAGGTCCACTTCTCCATTGAGCTCTTTGGCATACTTGGACAAGCTCTCAAGTTTTTCCATAGTTCGTACAAGAGAGAGAAAATGAGGGGCTAATATATTGGGAAGAGGAATGGGTTAAATTAACCTTATTATTATTATAATTGGTTTAAAAATTCATGTCCTACACTCTATGAATAATATTTAATAATTTGGGCAGTCAAAAATCCTTCATCTGTGTAGGGGTCAAAGTTGTATCAATTTTGGTGCACTTTTGAGATGATTTTACAAAATTGTTTTTGTAGATGTGTTATAGAGGTCCTTATGGTAATAAAATTATATTACCCACTCTTTTTTCACGTGTGTATGGGTGTGGGATTAAACAAACCTTCATGTCTTTTACTTGTGCAAGTTGCAGCCAATACCTCCTCAAATTGCAAAGCATTCAAGGTGATGAATTTGGAAGAGATGGATGTTTTCAAGTATGTAATGGTTTATTGTATTCCTTTAAAACATTATATATCCTTAAATTATCATCCAATTAATTAGGAAAAAGTAACCCCTTCAAGTCATGCTCTAAGGCAACTATCTTGAATGTTGAGTGACCTCCTTTACAAGTAAAGAATAGGGTATCTATAGGAAGCCATTAAGTTAATTTAAATATAAACATGATGCATATATTATAGTCATAATCCTACCTCATTACCCTCACTTCCACTTACTCATTTCCCTCTGCTTAATCCCATTCTCATCTCTGAGCCTAAAGAGATAATCCCTCATCCAGGGACATACATACCTATTTAGACATACCAAACAAATAGAATACTAGCTATTGAGATAGGGTAAAGAAAGAATTTAAGGTTAATAAATAATAATAAGGGTATAAAAATACATCATAGATAAATAAATTATGGGCAAGTAGTACCAACATCACCTCAGCCATCCCAAGATGAGAACTCAGTTAAGGTTCTCATTGAGTGACTACATGCTAGAGGTGATAATGATGTGAGAAGATTGAAGAATATTTAATGGGGTTATAAGGAGAAATATATAGTAATAAACACATTATAATCACCCAAGTAAAACAATGGAACATCATACTCACTTTCTCAAATAAACACACATAGTTTAAGTCAAGCACCATCACCTACATACCTGACTATAGGTGGGGAGAAATTTGAGAAAAAAAATCCTATTTTGAGGGTAAATAAGGTACTAAGGTGATCATAAAAATAATAATGTCACTAAAATGATAATTAAGGGTTATTTAATAGTATGATTAACTAAGAAAGGAGGGAGTTCGAACTTGCAACCAATTGGCCAAACACATCCCACATGCAAGGTTAGGAGGAAAAGACCTAAAAGGTGTTGAATCTTACACTAAAATGAAATGCTAAGATTGAAATTATGATCTCATAAATTTTTTATTGAGGCCCATAATATTTATATAATTATTTAATTCATTTAAGATAAGAATAAGGGCCCAATGGCCTAATTAGGCCTATAAGGCCTAAAAAATCACATGTATAGGCATGTACACAAGATTGATGGCATATACATGTTTTGGTGGTTATTTGAAGTTTTAAGGCACATAATAAGAAGTGATGAAGGAATAATAAATTTTCCATTAGGATTGTTACCTCAAGTTGGTGAAGGAGAGACTAACCACACCTACTCAGTCAAGACATAAGACTATCACCTATAGGTAGAACCTTGCTAACAAGATGGTGAAAGTGTAGAACCCTACAGAGAGGTGAAGCATAGAGATGAAAATGAAGTTTATAAATTTTTTTACAAAAATTATCTCAGTGTTTCCCATTAATATTTTTCATTCCTTGAGAGAGGAAAATCTTAATAGCCTGCACAAGCCTATTAGGACTAAATAGGTCTAAATAGGCCTATGCATATGAGTTGAGGACTTATACATGCTTTGAGGATATATGGAGGCATGTAAACATCAGAATAAAGGGAATTTAAAAAGATAAATTAAGGATTTAAAAGTTTTAAGAGTCTCAGGTTCAAGAAATAAAAGGTTTAATGGCCTAATTAGGCCCAAAACTGATATACACAACCCTATGCATATGAAATGAAGACATTTACTAGTTTAGGGTTGTTGGAAGTTTATAAACATATAAAGATGAAATAAGGAATATTTATAAATGTTTCCAAGGTTATAGGAGTTTTTAATGAAGGCATTATGATACCAAACTAAGACATTTAGGGCTTCGCAAGCCTAATTGCTCATAAACCCTAGCCAACCTATGAGAGTATATAGAGAACAAAATTAAAGGAAGGTATGATCCTAAGGGTGTTTTTAACCATAAAAAATATGTTATAAAACTTTAAAAATCTATAATCACTAGAATAAAGAGAGGACAACCTAATCATACCCATAAACTAACTATCAAGCACTCAAACTAGGTAATGGCCTATTAGACAGACCTACAAATCATGAAAAAGGGGCAGAGATAGAGCTTGGGAAGATGGATAAAAATGAAAAGGTTGGGAATATGTGGGAAGGTGTGACATGATGATGTTTATACCATAAAATAAATTTTAGGAGACTTAAACCCTTGAGACTTGGTCTAGGCCATTAGGCCTAAAGCCATTCTTAAGGATTCAAACCCCACCACCACCTTGGGGCATATCCAGATCTCCATATCAGATTGATGGAAATGAGGAGGTTTGGGAAGATATTATAGGTCATATGTAAAGTTTTTTAAGATAAGGGAAAGTAGGAAAGTGGAAAAATTGGTGTTATCCCTAGCTTGAATTGCACTGCACCTAGTCTACCACCTCGAGCCACTATTTCAAACACTCACATCTCTCATGACAAAATGACTCAGACTTAGGGATTTTAGGGGAAGTTAGTAACCCCTATGGAATAAATATCCATGAAGGAAAGAGTGGGTTTTAGGGGCCCATATTTATAAATCATCACTAACTCTATAACCTACTCAAAAATCTTGTAAGGAACCTAAGGTCTACCAAATTACACTCATATCTCTCTATAAAGGATGCATGGGACCCAAATATTTTTAGGAGATTTAGGTAGGTCTATGGGATCAACATACATGGTCATAATTTTGGGATTGGAGGTTTTTACTTTATGAACCATCATTGAGATGATAGACCTCTAAAACCCTACTTAAATCCTAAGATAAACCTGATAAAGGAAGAGTGGAGATATTTTCACTCAAACACCCTAGGTGGAACTAATAAACACTTGAAGCACATAGTACACTTAAAGGAGACCCATGCTCATGGTGCTAGCCTGTATAGACTTGTCAAAAATAGTAATTTTGTGAGGATTTAAGAAGAGAATAGGGTAAAAAAGTTGATGGAGAGTTGAAAATCATTGGTAAATGTAGTTTGGGTCATATTTCACCCTCTCATATCATAAATTGTTTAAAAACTTCTATATAAAATCTTATGTAATTTGAAACAAAAGAGCTAGCCTACAAGTGCTAGTAGAAGGTGACCTAATCACCTAGTTAGGTAGATTTATAGGTGTATACTAATTATAAATGCATAAATCATGGTGTGGTGTGGTTTTAAGGACTTGAAACATGATCAAATACTAGTCCTTAAGGTCTTACTTAGGTTTTATGGTCACCCAAACACATGACACTAAGATAATATGCCTAATTATCCTAGTATACCTACTTGATAAACAAAAAGAGATGTAGATTAGTGTATAATGTTTTTGAAGGAATAAATACAAGGCTATTACCACCTTGAAAATATCATCATGAATGTAGCAGACACACTTCATAGTCATTATGAAGGAAATGGTAGTTTCCTAGCCTAGTCAACATGTAAAGAGAAGAGTGGGTTGCTTAGTAATTCATGATATATTAATTAAATAACTTTAATGTTTATAAATATTATAGAAAAGGGTTATTGAATAGATTTTGGCATGATCATGATTTTAAAGAGGCCAAAAAAGCATGACCCAACCTCCACCACTCCATCTCAATGCCTAAAGGTCCCATTGAAGAACACCAATGCATGAAGAAATATATGAGGATTGTTATGGCTAATGTGAATATTGTGTGAGTGAAATATGGTAGTTTATGACCTCTTATCAACAGCTCCATTCCAATTTCCCTCTCTTTATCTTCTCATTATTCTATATATTGAGCCTCTTAGGCCATTATACACATCCCTCACCTGGCAATGAGGAAACTTTGTCTAGATTTGTACTTTGTAAACCTCTTAGACTAATAAATGAACTATTACATCTCTTTCATTTTGGAATCTAGTGTGATATTTTCTTTTGATTTGTGTATGTGGTAGTTTTATCTCCCATTGTAGGTCCTTGTCTCACCTAGATGCTAGTTGGTGTGCTATGCAGGTCATATGGTGTGAAAGAGTGTTGGTGAATGTGTTTGAAGTGGAATATGATTGTTAAGTTCATTAGATTAGACCTTATTATCATGACCCTCATGTTCTATCCACCTAACATAACTTCCCTATGAAATATTATTTTATAGGAACTATTAAAGATAGTAGTACAGTTGTTTGTCTAGTTCATTAGTGTTGTTTAAGGAAAATAAAGTGGATGATCATATTGGTGCATCATCATATTTAAATTAGGTTTGATTTTATACATCCATTCTATCATTTTTCACACCAAAATTAGTATGTATTAGTTATTTTAACTTAATGGATGCACTAGGGGAGCTAGCCCCATAATCTAGTGGTCTAGCTAAGCCATAAGTCACCCACAACCTTGGGTTATTCCCATGTTACCTCAATCTTGGAGGTAAGCCTGAATGACCTCCTTCTATGGGAAGTTTGGGGTGTTAACACTTCTTATATTTGATTTCATTTGAATATGTCATTGTTCTTTGGCTCTATGCCACTTTTTTTCATAGTATGTATGCTTTGGACATGTACCCATGTCCTTGTGTGTGTTTTTCTTGGTTATGTTTGTGGATAATTAAACATGTCCTTCTATGTGGACATAATCCCACTTGCTTATTGCTAACATATGTGGACATTTAAACATGTCTTTGTATGTCTTATTTTCTTGGATTTGGTGTCATATGCCCATGTCCCTTGTATTATGGCCCCTTGGCCTGCTTTACATGCATCATGTGTGTTGCATGTATTCATCATGGCCATGAAACTTATCTCTTACTTATTAAAAACTCAACTTTTATATGCCATGAGGGACCCCATGTATCTCCCCTTCATACTTGTGTGTCATCATGGACATCATGCCCCATCCCCCTAGGTAGCTACTTAGTTATTACTCAGATTTATTGTTACATACATTGTTATATCTTTATTATCACCTTTGTGAATGCTATAAATAACAT
The DNA here is from genome assembly GCA_037957365.1 of Torreya grandis. NCBI lineage: Eukaryota > Viridiplantae > Streptophyta > Pinopsida > Cupressales > Taxaceae > Torreya > Torreya grandis. The sequence continues at coordinate 1,658,294 of JARHVA010001945.1, forward strand.
ACATCACACATTACAAACTTATGCTCATATTATCTTATATTTCAATGTTATGTATACATTTTATATTGGATTATTACATAAATATCATATATGCTTTGGCTGACACACATCTTGTAGATATTTTTATTTTGAGAATAATTTTTGCACAAGTTAAACTAATCCCCTCAAAAGAGGGGGCATTCATAGGGTTTTTTCATAGAGATTAGGCTCCTATAATACATTCATAGGACATTTTTAGCACACAAGCTCATATTACAAAAATCAAACTCAGTTAAACATAGTGGAAAAATAGTGACACAAAGATCAAAATAGTTGCATAGAAATCAAAGCAAAAGGACATTAGCACCAAAATTGGGACACTAGCACCACATGGAATTATTTTCTAATATATAATGCTACTATATAGTATCTTCAATTTTATAAAAACCCATATTATATAGAAAAGTACATGTAGAGTATAAGTTTGCACAGGTTCAGTTATATATTTATCATTTTTTCTTAGTTTTACTTAGATTTATACTAGTTTGCTTAGGTTGTGATGACCAAAGTGAAGTTATCTGGATAATCCAATCACCAGTACGCCAATCCTTTTGGGAGGTTCTTACAAATGCTACCTCTAGGTCATTATGGTGTAGAGTCACTTGAGCTCGTTAGGGGAATCCCCATGATAATTATAAAGCAAACAAGTAAGCACATGGCATGACCATTCCCATATTCATTTTAGATACTCATATATAGATTATTAGAACTCAATATAGAATTTATATGCTCAAATATTAGATTTGGGGGCATGTACATGGCACATTATTTCTGTATGCTCACTTACACATTGATTGATTAGATATAATGACAAATTCCATGTCATTTTCTACATTGTTTACACATGACATCATATTCTAGGTTGCATACTAGTTTCATGCCTTAATCCAACTACAATGGTTGGCATTCCCAAGTGGCCCCAAATTACCTAATATACCCAAGTGGCTATAGAGCTAACATACCTAGTTATACATTTCTAGTTACATCATGTAGTTTAAATTTCAAATGCATATACTACACGAGTAGACAATGATGGAGTCATAGCCTAATTCAATTCTTGAGCCACCTACATGAGAGGGTTAGATACAATATCAGTCTAATCCAAGATATTCATAGGTCATGATCCACCAAGTAGGGGTGGCCAATGATGAAGTAAAATTAGATTGAGTTCTTGAGCCACCCACACATGAGTATTAAGAAAACAATCACTTCAATCCAAGTTATTCACCAATTGATCACTATATACATGCACACACATAGGTTGTCACCAATTTTATTTATTAGTTTGCATACCTAGTGAGGTGTATTCATTATTTTCTTCTCTATTATCTCTTTACTTGGTTTTACTTCTTTATTTAGTGTTGATGCCTAAATGTTACCATTAGGTCAACATATAATGTTTAAGAAACACTTGGAATTTATGGATTCAAAGAATCTATTGAATGAGCTATTGGTTGTGATAATCCTCTTATCCTTGGTGGAATAGAGGCATAATAGGTTGACCATTTTACAAATTTATATTAGTTGGTCATTGGGAACCACTATGACTTAATAGTTAATCTTTGATTTTGGAGATGATCTATACTATTTAAAGTGAATAATGATCAGAACCAAGTCTAAAGCTAAACTAAACTGAGTATTCATAATGAAACTGATCTAAGGTGAATTGATTTAAAAGGGAGCAAAAGGAAGGGTAGGGAAAAAAAGAGAGGTGATGTTGATCTTTTCTTCAAACATTATGACAAAGTTTCAATTTCATCTGAATATGCATTTAACCAATGTGCAACATGAAGTAACATAAGCTCAAATCCCATCACACATTAGTAAAACATCTAAGGAAAGTATGAAATGATGTAAATTAAAACCATATTTATTTATATAATTTTACCCTTGCAAGCAAATAGCATTAGCCCAAATGCAAGAAGAGTAAAGAAAGTGAAGTAAACCTAAGAAATTTCAACCAATCAAATATTATACCAAATTAGAAAATCTACATTAACATATGTACATTTAGAATTCATGAAAACCATTCAAATTTGAAAATGAGACTAGACAAATGAGAGAGAAACCATGATAGCAATTCACACAAGCAAATTAATTATGAATCACTGCATTAATTATTAATTATGAGACCAAATAATGTATCTGTAGTATAGTGGTATTGGTATATAACTTAAGTGATTATAAGTTATGGATCGTCTCAAACTAAAAAATGTTGGATATTCCACTATAATACTTGGTGAAGCCCTATGATGAGTGCTTCATACTCATCCATTTTATTAGTACATGAAAAACCAATGTGAAATGACTTAGGTATAAGATACCCTTAAAACATGATAAAAAATATGCTAGAGCCTGATCCACATGTTTTGAAAGAACCATAAAAATACATTATCCATTGTTCTTCTTTATGAGGTGCTTCTATTGTGGACATGATGGATTTATCTAGAAACCCAAATAGAAGATGTTGAGTATCAGGAAGAGGAGTTTTTGCAAGCTAATCTATAAGTACATGTCTTTGGATGTGTTTTTGATTGACATAATTAATCTCAAATTTATTAAATAACATGATCAACTTCTCCATACAACCCTTTAAATCTATTTTAGATAGTATATACTTGAGTATATCTACTTTGGCAATTATAATAGTCTTATTTTTTAGCATGTAGTGACATAACTTTTGGGTTATGAAAACCATAGCTAAATAGTTTTTATTGATCAACATATAATTATGTTCATATGCAAATAATGTTTGTCTTAGGTAGTATATGAAATGCTCTTTTCCCTATTCAACATGTTGTGTCCAAAAGTGCCTCCAAGGCATTTTTAGTGGTAGATAGGTAAATAAAAAATGGCTTTCTCAATGTAGGTGGTAGCAAAACAAGTAGATTGGCCAAGTATTCTTTGAGATGGTCAAATGATTTCTACCAATATTCATTCCATGATAAAGTGGTTCCTTTATTAAAGTGTGTAAATGTATGGAATTTATTAGCCAATTATGAAATGAAGCATCTAATTGACTATATTTTTTCCTATAAACTATGGAGTTGCTTCAAGGTAGATGGTGGAAGCATCTCAATAATGAATTTAACCTTAGTAGGATCAAATTCAATTCCAATAAATCCTAATAATTTACTATAAGTTACACCAAATACACACTTTTTAGGGTTGAACCTAATTTTGTAATCTCTAAGTCTCTCAAAATTTCTTTGAAGTATGGCTAGTTATTCAGTTCAGGTCTTAGGTTTACCCAGGATGTCATCAATATAGTCCTTGACAATGTCATGCATCATATCATGAAAAATTACTATCATGGCCTGTTGGTATGCTATTATTTCATTATTGATTCTAAATAGCATCACCTGATAGTAAAATGTTCCCCACAAAGTGGTGAATGTTGTCTTGTTTGGTCCTCTAGTGCATTCTTGATTTGGTTGTATCCTAAAAAACCATCCATAAGGGAAAAAATTTCATATCCATTCATGGATTCAATAATCATGTCAATTTTTGGTAGAATAAATTCATCCTTTGGGTAGGATTTTTTAATATCTCAAAAATTAGTGAAAATGTGATACCGTATGGCTTCTTGTTGATTGGTATTATATTGAAAATCCACTATGAGTAATAAATAGGTTGAATGCATCTCATGTCTAAGAGTTTATCCAACTCTTTATTGACTAATACAACAATATGAGGATGCATTTTTCTTAGCTTCTACTTAAATTAGTGGCATCAGGTTGTATAAAAATATGGTATACAACCAAGATGAGGTCTAAACTTAGCATATCAAAATAAGCCCATGCAAATATATATAAAAAATCCCTCATAAGAGTTATAAATAATTCACATTCCTCCTTAGTGAGGGACTAACTAATTTAATCCATTTTGGGTCCTTAGATGTTGACCTCAGAAGTGTCCTCCACAAGGAGTGTGGAATCATCTTCTAAAAGAGTTAACAAAGAGGTAAACTAGTTGTCAATTATGTAGTCTTCTAGTATAATTGGTTTATTGATGTCACTTACACAAGACAAATATGAATCTTCCAAGGGTGTAAAATTCCATGTAATAAATACCTTTGGGCACTCCTATATGATCTACTCAAAATCTTGTCACTCTTCAATAATGATTTCAGATCCATACATAAACCTTGGACTAGTGGTCTCATGCACTTGATGCAAAGAGGGGTGAACATCTTATTGGAAGAAAAATTACTAAGAGGGGGGGGGATGAATTATTATTCAAAAAACTTTCTTTCAATTTTGCTTTAGTATTCATGAACATTCATTCAAGCATGTGAATCAAACAATGTATAAGCAATCAACTATACAAACATGAAACATAAGAACACAAGATAACACAACATATGTGTGGGAAAACCTTAAGGAGATGAAACACCACTGATATATACAAATGGAATAAAATAATATAATACAAACAAACTTTAGTGAAGTACCCACTTCACATGGAGAAACAACCCTAACTAGTTAAGCACCAACTCAGCTAGGCTTTAGTAAGCACCCACTTGCAAGGAGGCACCAACCCCCTTACATGACTTAGCACCAAATCAGACACCTAAAAAATTTATAATAATTTATTTATTATATAATATATGATGATATTCTTTCTAATATATTCACACACTTCTATCCCTTTCAAACTAGCCTCTAGCCTTCTTCACTCAAATAGTCCTCTTCTTGATTTGCTTAGGTCATATGGCCTTGATCCTTAGATGCAAAACCTATATAAAAGATTCACCAATAATACTCTATGCTCTTATGATGGTATTTTATACCTTCTTATTCTCACCAATGTGTTATCTTATTCACTTATACTCTTCACTCTTCAATAGGCCTAAAAATGTCTAGTATTTATACAAGTCTTTCTTGTTCATACCCTTCTTGGTTATCCAATCAACCTTACCATTATTAGGTAGACCATGAAATGGATCATATAAAATATCATATACATGGATAAAATTTTATTTGAGTCCCTTTATATCTTGCCTACCTCAATTAGGCCTTATCTCTCCTTTAGATCTCATGCAGACCTAATCCCATTAGGCCTACTTAACACACATTACTCTTTGATCTTCTTGGAGCACATTAAAACAATTAACAAAATATGAAAATATCATATTCTACCTAAATATACCCATAATAATATAATATTATCTTTATAAATCCTTTTATCTCAAACCACTACTTGGAGCACACCATTAGTACTGTTCATATTAGGCCTGTGCATACCTAGAAAGTTTGTCTTGAACAACTAAATCATAAACAAAACTTTGAAAATAAACCAAAAAAAAATAATATAAAAATAATACAAATTACCTTAATATCATCACCATGTTTTTTATATTTCCCAATACAAGGCAAAAAGACTTAAACCCTCTTTTACAAGTAGCCCACTCAGAACTGTCATAACACTCCAAAACCCAATCATGAGTAACTTGATCTTCAATACCTAAAATAAAATAATAAAGGAATTAAAATTCATGAAAAATATATTAAACATATTTATAAAAAAATTAAATAAAATAATCATAATCACTAATGGCACATATTGGTCTTGAAGACCAATTCATTGACCTTCTCTCTCACAGACTTCACTCTACATGACAAGACATTTTGGCTTCAACATTTCAACCTATTACACTAAATTCCAAGATTTTTAAAAGAATGGATAGGTCATTAAATTTAAAAAAAAAACATCATGTGTATCATATACATTAACTTAGGTCAAAGAGCCTCTAGCTCATCACTGCAACTTGCTTACCTATATCTGCGAGTTTACCTTCAAACACAAATATGGTGAAAGTGAACTTTAACACCTGAGTAGACACTTTAAAAGACTTATGATGAATTTTTATTATATTATGAGATAATTATGAAACTTTAAGATATAAATATACTATATTAAATTGAAAATATTGGTCTTGGAAACCAATCTCATGAACTTGCGCCTTCACTATTTTAGCTTCACTAGACAGGTCAACTTATGAGAAATATTTTCATCATATCCACTAACCTCCAAAACACACACACACACACACACACACACACACACACACACACACACACACACACACACACACACACACACACACACACACACACACACACACACACACACACACACACACACACATAATTAAAATGTATTAAATTTATTTAAAAAATTATCCAATCACTTTGATTTATCCCTAATCCATGATAATACATCTCTAATTAACTTCTCACTTCTACCTAGTTTTCTCACTATCTGCACCATTAGGCCTATTAGAAACTGGTCAACTTGTAAGACCAGTTTAATACTCTTGAGGGATATAAAATAATTATAAACTACCATGAACATAAACTATAAGTCTCAATATTTATCTTCCATCTATTTATTAACTTTTACTTGGTTAACTTTGTCTTCTATAAGAAATATGTAAGAAATAAGGCCTTGCTTGTAGGGTCCATTCACTCACCTGAAAAACCAATCACACATAAAGGTGATTTGGAGAGTTTAATATAACATATAATAACTTAAATAGTCATACAAAACCATTCTTATCACTTTAGAATAATATCTTTCTCATTGGGTCACTATTAAGGTTCTTTGAGGGTTTAAACCATCTTCTAGTCTTAATAAGCATTCATAAAGCTTATCCCTTCATTCCACAAACCAATGCTTGTAAATTTTATCTATGAAAATTAAAAATATACCATGAATGTATTAGGTTCTCATGTAGATGTTACACATTCCAATTAACACTTTAAAGTTCTTCTCGGGTTGAGAACTCTTCATTTTGTGCACTTGAGAAACCTTAAAACCATTGTTCATACCTTTTATCAAAAAAATTGACCTAAAACTTGGTAAAAACACATAAGAAAACATATCACACTATTTATAATTTTTACATTCTCATTATTATCTTGAAATATAAAAATCATACCTCATTTGGCCACCATCTATATCTTTGCTTGCTTGGATTTGACCTACAAGTCACATTAGGCCTTGAAATAGACCTTATAACCACTACCCAAGCACTCTCAACCTCACTTAAATGATTAAAAATATCTCTCATGCTCAAAAAATGTCAAACATTCTTCATATACCTTGAAAACATATCATGATGCCTCATTAGGCCAAGCAGGGTCTAGAGGTGGTCTAGTTGAATACTAGGTCTATGGGTCTCACCCTTGTAGGATCACTCTAAGACTCTTAAGATTGCTCTAATTACTCATATGTATGATTAAAAAATATCATGTAACCTATTATTCCTTTGTGTATTCATCTTACTAGGTTATCAAGCTCATATATTCTCACAGGGTCTCTTCATGCTATGACTAGTGTCATAACTAGTCTTCTCAACTACTTAAAGCTTGAAAAATGACCTTAAAACACTCCTTGATACTTATACACATTTATCACATACCTTTAATTTTCCTTAGATAGTATCATACCTCTATACATACCTTTCCATTCTCATGATATGATTATGTTTGTTATGACTAGGCTTCTTAAGAACCTTATACTCAAGGAATGGTACTTAAACATGCTTACCTTGTACTGAACCTTGACATCAACCTCAGAAGAATCATTAGGTTGACTTAAAATTCTCTCTCAATAGAGAGAAAATGGTTTTCCTTCAAATTATCTCTTGTCACATGGCTTCCTTGTCACATACTACATCACCATGTATCTTTACCAGATGTATCTTGACATCGATGATATCAAACTTTACCTTAACATAAATGATAAAAATTATCAAAAAAATATGCCTTTGTCATTGATGGAAAAACATTCTTCAAATTGATCACTCTCATCTCCCATAATCTAGTCAAACTCCCTTCTTGAACTTTCTCCCCCTTTGACATTAATGATAAAGGGTATTCAATAAACTACCATCTAGAATCAAACCTATTTATAACATAGGTTATTAAGTAATAAAGGAACATGATCCCATTTACTTCATGCATACCTCCTTTATATGAACTCAGAACATAAGTTCACTTCTCAACATATATCAAGCTCAATCATCAACCTAAATAACTCCCCCTTAATCTAAGCATCCACCATGCTTATGCTAATAAAAGAGTGTCTTTATGAACCCTAATGAACTCACCCCTTTCCATAGAGAACTAAAATATCAAAATTTTAGGATATTCCTAGATCTCCATGCTCTCACATGACTGAATGTCCTTTAATATCATTTTGGGCTTGATTGGAATTATAGGCTTGAACTCTTCATCAACCATTTGATCATCAATATGGGATGACAACATGCATTCCTAACTTGATTTCACATCTGAAGCATGTTTTATCATATAAAATAGTCCACTTGAGCTTGTAGACTGACCATGAATCATTTTTCCTATCTTTGGTTTCCATATATTCTTGTACCTTCTTTATTGCATTCTAGGAATTTCAAACCTCCTGTTTTGATTTGATTACCTTCTATCTCTATTAGGACATAATAGTGTAATATGTCTTATATTATGACAATTTTAGAAAACCACCTTACACATACCAATTGACTAATGTGAACCTTTAATCCTTCCATAGTCCCATGAATACTCATTATTGGAAGGTCTTCTATATTCTCTTGCTTTATGATCAAACTGACTGCATATAAAATAGTAAACATTGAATAAATTTACATACCTTATAACATTGAGTTGTTTGATATGTCTTTGCATGTTGACCTTCTTATCTTCAATAAACTTCTCTTTGATTTGAGATTCCACCTTTTAGTCTTATTTGAAACCAAGACCTATCATGTCACTTTTATACTTTTGAATACTTAAGATATCATCTAGAGCCTTAGTGATCTTTTCAAACTTCACAAAGTTATTCACCTTAATAGATGTTTAATCCAACTTAGATTTCAAGGATTCTACTTCAGTTTCATACTTGATGCATTATTCCTTTTAAGGTTACTCATTTTTTCATCAAATAAGCCAATCTATTCCTCATATTTCTTAACTAGTGATCTTAGTTTGTGATGCTTTCTCCTTTGGAACTTCAAATCCTCTAGCTCACTTACCAACTCTGCTTCAAGGTTTACTTCAACTTCTTCTTCATCTAGTTCTATATAAAGCATAAGACATTTCCCATTTGAGCAACCCTCATTATCTAATTCTATGACCATGAATAATTTTTCATTATTATTAAGTTTAGGTTCATGACTACCATCATCACTATCAAATTCACTTCAGTCACTTACATTAGAAAAGTTATCTTCTTTACTATATAATATTTTCTTGTTCTTAAAAGTTCCTTTCCTACCTTCATGTTTCCCAAAATACTTCTTGTTTTTATCAGACTTGTAGGTCTTCTTCTCATCTCCATGATGTTCATCATTTTATTCATTATTCTTAGATTTAACTTTGTTAGGACACTTGGATTTAAAGTGACCAATTTTTTTACAGTTGAAATATTTGAAGGGTAACTTACCCTTGTACTTACCTGAGTGAAACCTTAACTTCCTAGAAAACATAGCTATGAATTTATTATCATCAACATCTGAACATACCTCATCCTTGAATTTCTTGGCCTTTTACTTCTTCTCAACTTTGAAAATTTATTCTTTCTTGGGAGGTCTTCCTTCATTTTTTCTCATCTCATAGGCAGTCAAGATGCCATGAAGCCCATCCATCTCTAGCTTGTCTAAATTTTGTATCTCTTCCATTGAAGATACCTTAGAGTCAAACTTGGGAGTTAGTAATCTCAATAATTTTTGAGAAATAGTATATTTTTTCACTTCTTCCCCCAATCTTGTAATGACATTGATAACTTCATCAACCCTCAATATGTAAGATGCAATGGTTTCATCTTCAAGATTTCAAATAGTTTTCAGTGGGTCTCCAATTTGGCCATCGTCACCTTGGTGTCTCATTCATAGATAGTATTCAATTCGTCCCATATATATTTATATTATTAAAAATTCATTACCTTCACAATATTTTCCTATGATAGGCCACAAATAATATCATTCATTACATTGGAGTTATTTTCACTAGCTTTCCTACTTGTTGCAGCAATTGGTGGAATAGGAGTACTATATCGATCCATAAATGACTGCCAAATATCATGAACTTGAGAAATAAAATATATATTCATCCTAATATTTCAAAATTCATAATTAAATCCATTAAATAATATAGCCTTATTGGTAGAGAAACCACCTTGAGCTTGCTGACTAACCATCCTTGCTTTTATGATCTTCCTTTGGGATTTTATACCTACTTCAAAAGACCAAGATGTGATACCAAATGTTGGAATAAAAATTAATAAAAGGGAGGGATGAATCAATATTAAAAAATATTTCTTTTAATTCCACTTAAGTATTCACAAAAATTCATTCAAGCATGTGAGTCAAACAATGCATAAGTATCAACTATACAAACATCAAACATAAGAACACAAGATAACACAACATATGTGTGGGTAACCTTAAAAGATATGAAAAACCATTTATATATTCAAATTTACTATAATAATATAATATAAACATCAATTTTATTGAAGCACTAACTTCACATAGATCACCAACCCTAACTAGCTAAGCACCCACTTGCAAGGAGGTACAAACCCCCTTAGATGACTAAGAAAAAACTCAACCAAATAAAAAAATTTATCACCTTCATAATAACCTATTTGTTATATAGTATATGATGATCTCCTTTTTTATCTCTTCATGCACTTTTATTCCTCTCAAACTGGTCTCTAGCCTTCTTCACTCAACTAGCCCTCTTCTTGACTTGATTAGGTCATATGACCTTGATTTTTATATGTATAACCTCTATAAAATATTAATCACTAATATTATATGATATGATAATGGTATATGATTCCTTCTTATTCTCACCAATGTGTTATCTTATTCGCTTATACTCTTCACTCTTCAATAGGCCTCAAAATGCCTAGTATCTATATAAGTCTTTCTTGTTCATATCCTTCTTGATCAATGAAGAAACCTTACCCTTATTAGGTATGGCATGAAATGGATTATAATAAATATCATAGAGATTTATTAAATTTTAATTGAGTCCCTTTACATCTGACCTACCTCAATTAGGCATTATCTCTCCTTTAGGTCTCATGGAGATCTAATCCCATTAGGCCTACTTAGCACACATTACTCTTTGATCTTATTGGAGCACATAAAAATAATTCATACATAAGTAACATATCATATTACACCTAAATATACCTATACTAATCTCATCTTATCTTTATAACTCTTTTTAGCTCAAACCACTACTTGGAGCACACCATTAGTACTGTTCATATTAGGTCGGTGTATACCTAGAAAGTCTGTCTTGAACAACTAAAGCATAAACAAAATTTGACAAGAAATTATGGAAATAAATAATATATATAGAAGATAAATGACCTTAATATCATAACCATGTGTTTTATACTTTCTAATAAAGGGCAAAAAGACTAAAACCCTCTTCTACAAGTAGCCCACTCGAAAGTACCAGAATACTCCAAAACCTAATCATGAGTAACTTGATCTTCAATACCTAAAAGAACATAATCAAGGAATTTAAATTAATGAAAAATATCTTAAAAAAATCCTTAAATATATTGGGTTTATGATCCAAAATTAGATTTGTTTTTTAGTCTTTATTTTAATTAGTTTTTTTTTAGTTGGTTGATGAGTTGGTTACTCGTGAGTTAGTTTTCTTTAAACAAATTCCCGTAATATTTTTAAATGCTTACATAATAAAAAATAAACATATTTTTCAATTGAATTTATTTAATATATTTCTCGATTATTTCTTCATCCTATCCTTCAATGGTATTAGATCTTGGAATTTTTAAAAAGGAGAGAGAGATCAATTTTTATCTATTAGTTCAAATAACATCTATAACAATCCCTATAACATATAAAATTCAACATTATTTTTTTTCTTGATGTGATAAGAATAAAATAAGAAATATGTATGGTGCATTATTTCTCACTGCACAATTTTTTAGAACCAAAGTTTGGAAGTAGTCTCCTTCATTACCATCTAGTGAAGACTTGACAACTATGTCACACCCTAAAGAACTACACCCATACCATATGGTGACCTCATATTTCATATGATGGTGTAGCATGAAACATAGGAGTAATAAGGTGATCTACTAAAAATGTAATTTGTAAATGTGGCATTGAAGTCTACACCAGATTTGGGTGGAGGAGGTCGTACGACAACTTAAGAGAGGCATGATGCAATAATATATTGCACAAGTTACATAGTATTTTAGATGTTATTTTTGATTATTTTATGGGCTCCACCAAGAGATTTTATTTTAAATTTCTAAGAAATTAAAAATAAATAATAAAAAGGGGAGGATCAAAGGACAAATGAAATTTTTACATGCAAACTAAAATTAGGTGAAAGATATTCACTACATGTTATTTTATTCTCATCTAAGACCTCAAGTTATTTACAAGATTATAAATATATATTCTCAATTTGTAGAGGGATTGGTAAATGAAATTTTGTTTGTCATATGATTAAAAGGAGGTCATAATTTCAACTTTGATCAAATTTTATTTATTTTCTCGTGTAATTAGTTATATATGTGGTGAAAATAATTCAAATTAGATTTTTGGACTATCTTTGTTTTGACAAAATGCATTATAATGAAGAAAATTGTAATCATGGTGATATACGGGTGTAATAAGAGTTATCATGTGTAATATTTTTTTTAAGGTTATAGGATGTATCAGTTTTAGTTGTAGCAGAGCTTACTTGGATGACTCATAGTTCATTGCTTCAGTCTTTCTATACCCCTTTGGATCAAGGGGAGTTTGTTGGGTTTATGATCCAAAATTAAATTTTTGGATTATATTTGTTTTAAAAAAAGATATTTTAATGAATAATAGTGTAATCATGGTGATATAAGGGTGTAATAAGAATTATAAGGTGTAATATTTTTTTTACAAGTCCAAGATTCTCTTTTATTCATAAGCTATTTGGAAGGTAAAGGCAAAACCTCAATATCATTCCCTATTATTTAGCATTATTTTAATAAAAAACATGGCTAAAATTATGAGCTTAATTTATATACATAAGCATTTAAATCCTAAAAATTATAAGGAATGGTCAATGAACATGGAAAATAAATTAATCTTCAATGACTTGTGGGAAGTAGGTGAAAAGCATCCAACATTGCCCACCGATGCCACAAATCTTGAAAAAATTTATAGATGTGACAAACATGCCCTTAATTTTTTAAAATAAACTTGTAATGCACAAGTTATAATTCACATAAAGGCCATTAAGTCTGAATCTTGGAAAGCATGGAAAGCTCTAAAAGAATTATATTATAAAAAACTTGATTACCAGAAAATTGATCTTCTTATGTAGTTACTCAACACTAAACAAAAAAATGATGAAGATGTTTTGGAATATGTGTCATGAATTAATAATTTTAAAAAAGGATATGACACTATTGGTGGGAAAATTGATGATGAAATGCTCATTTATATTGTTTTGAATGGCCTTAGCCCTAGCTATAGGAACTTTCTACTTTTGATTCCATTTGTGAGTTTCTCACTCCACATGAGTGATAATTTAAAAATAAGAAATAAAAACCCACTTAAGAAGCCTACTATACCAAAACAGGTAATCCATTATATGAGCACAACAGAAAAAATTCTTCAAATCACTTTTTGAGACAAAAACAATCTCCATGGAATAATTACAAACATAAGAATCATCATGGACATAAGGATCATTATGGTTATTTAAAGCATAGACATCATGCTTCTTTTCCAAATCATAGATATTACTTTGGGTCTCAGAATCATGAGCATCATGACAAACAATCACATGGACACAAACACAAACACAAGAATTATTTTTCATGTGTCTATTCTTCCTTTAGTTATAGTGGACATGAGAAAAAATACTACAATTATGGTAGAATAGGAAACCTCTCTACAGAGTGCCCCTCTAAAAAGAGGTCTTCTCAACATTGATAGAAGGTAGAAACAAACTTTGCTAGTCATTCTAGTCAATCTGGTCACTCTTCTAGTTCCTCTTTCATCTATTATTTTGGTGGATGGGATGACTTTAAATTTACTTACTCTTCATATTTTTACTATATATTATAAGATGGTAACATACCCATCTTATGTGAGCTGCTAGGCTCAAGATTGGGATTTGATGTAGTAGCATTTTTTGGCTTGTGTACTTTACTTTCATAGATCTAGTGTTGATATGATATTTGATGTGAAGCATTTTAGTTGTTTATACTTGGTTTATTTATTACATATATTATCACCCTAACCTAATAATGGATAATATATTACATATTAGATTTTGATAAGTCATTTGTGGTTATAGTACAAGTCAACATTGAGTTATTAACATTGTTAGTACTGAGCAAAGGCCTATGAGAGATGTTGGCATTTGTTGGGCATTATGATATGTTCCATACATAGTACATGCCAATCACTTTTTGGATGGATTATGTGTGAGTATAGATGTATTTGGACAGGGTGTTATCTTTTTATACATTAGTTTCGGGATGATCAAGGCATTGATCAGTCCAATATGCATAGTGTATCGATTGTAGTTACAATAGAGTCTACTTAGATGACTCACAGTTCATTACTTTAGTCTTTCTATACCAATTTGGATCAAGGGGGATTTTTCTAGGTTTATGATCCAAAATTAGATTTATTTTTTAGTCTTTATTTTAATTAGTTTTTGTTTTATTTGGTTGATGGGTTGGTTACCTATGAGTTGGTTTTCTTTTACCAACTTCTCGTAAGTTTTTTAATTGTTTACATTGTACAAAAATAAACATCTTTTTAAATTGAATTTAATGAATATATTTATCTATTATTTATATATCCTGGCCTTTAATAAAAACCTTAAATAAAAGTATAATAATAACTAATGGCACATAGTGGTCTTGTAGACCAATTCATTGACCTTTTCTCTAATAGACTTCACTCTGCCTGACAAGCCATTTTGGCTTCAACATTTCAACTTATTACACTGACTTTCAAACTTATGTAAAGAATATATAGGTAATTAAAGTCCCCAAAAAAAATATAATGTGTATTATATACATTAACTTAGATAAAATATCCTTTAACTCATCATTGTAACTTGCTTACCCAGATATACCAATTTACCTTCAAATATAGTTATGGTGAAAGTGACATTCAACACCTATGTAGAAACTTTCAAAGACATTTAAATCATGTGGATAATATTATGAGATCATTAGTAAAGTCTTATATAGAAATATACCATGGTTAATTGACAATATTGGTTTTGCAAACCAATCTCATGAACTTGCACCTTCATTATTTCATCTTCACTAGACAAGTCAACTTATGAAAAATATTTTCATCATATCCACTGACCTTAAAAACATATATAAAACATTAAAATGTATTATAGGTTTTTAAAAAATTATCCATGCACTTGGATTCATCCCTAATCCATGACAACACATCCCTAATCAACTTCTCACTTTTACCCAATTTTTTTAATGTCTACACCATTCAGCCTATTAACAACTAGTCAACTTGTAAGACCAGTTTAGAACTCATAAGGGATATAACATACCTAAAAACCACTATGTACATAAAATAAAATTATCAATATTTATCCTCCATTTATTTAGCAACTTTGACTTGGTCAATTTTGTCTACTATAGAAAATATTTGAAAAACAAGACCTTTCATGTAAGGTACACTCACTCACCTAACAAACCAATCACATATAAAGGTGCATGGGAGAGTTGAATAAAACATAAAATCACTTAAATATTCATACCAAACCATTTTTATCACTTTATAATAATATCTTAGTCATTAGGTCATTATTAGGGTTCTTTGAGTGTTTAAACCATCTTGTAGTCTTAACGATCATTCATAAAGATTAGCCTTTCATTACAGAATCCAATGCTTAGAAATATGAGCTATTAACCTTACATACTTACCATTAATGGCATAGGTTACACATGCCAATGAACACTTGAAAGTTTTTATTGGGTTAAGAACTCTTCATTATTTGCACTCGAGAAACCTCAAAACCACTTTTCATGCTTTTTATTGAAAACTTTGACCTCAAACTTGATCAAAACACTATGGAAAACATATCACACCATTTAAAATTCTCAAATTCTCATTATTATCTTGAAATCTGAAACTCATACCTCATTTTCCTACCATCTATCTCTTTACTTTCTTGGATTTGATGTGGAAGTCACATTAGGCCTTGAAATAGACCTTCTAACCACTGTAAAAGAACTCTCCATATCACTTACATTCTCACAAAAAATATCTAATTATAAAAAATATGTCAAACATTATTCATATTCCTTTATAATAGATCATGATGCCTCATTAGGCCAAGCAATGTCTAGAGATGCTCTAGTTACATACTAGGTCTATGGGTCTCACCCTTGTAGGCTCACTCCAAGAATCTTATGAGTATTATAATGCCTCATATATATTATCAAACAATCTCATACAACCTATTATGATTCTATGCATTCATCTTACCAGGCTATCAAACTCATATCTTCTCACATGATCTCTTCATGCTATGACTAGTGTCATGACTAAGCTTCTCAAGTATTTGAAGCTTGATAACTGACCTTGAAAAACTCCTTGATAATTATACATATTTATCACATGAATTTAATGTTACTTATACAATATCATACCTATTTACATACATCTCCATGCTCATTATGTGCATGCTCATGATATGACTATGTTTGTTATGACTAGGCTTATCAAGAACCTTGTACTCAAGGACTGGTAATTATACATGCTTACCTTGTACTAAAACTTGAAATCAACCTCAAAATAATCATTATGTTTCCTTTAAATTATATCTCAATAAAGAGATAATAGGTTTCCTTCAAATTCTTTCTTGTCACATGGCTTCCTTGTCACATACTACTTCACCATGCATCTTTACCAGATGTATCTTGACATCAATGACATAAACTTGACCTTGACATCAATGACACAAAATTGACCTTGACACAAGTTACAAAACTTATCAAGACATCCCCACCTAATTATGCATTAAAAAAAATTTCATCAAGAGACTTACTTTTTTCTTTACTTTTTCCCTAATCTAAAAGAACCTCAAAGAGGTTTTCACTTTTAGACCTCAATATTTGATTTTATTTTTTATTTTGGCCAAATAAGTTCACCTACTCTCTAAAATAGGTAGCAAGATCCAATATAATATAGACCTTATTTTTGATCTCCTATAGGAATATGATCCCTCAAACCTAGAAAGTTTCAAATGACTTCATCATTATCAAATTTGTCAAGTAGAATTATTGACTCTTATTTATCCTCATCTATTAGTTAGGGGTGATAAAAGGTAAGTGTGGAATGACAAATAATAGGATTAATGGTACATATGACATAAGGGTTAAATAAATTGGGATTAGAAAGGTCATCATAGATTATATAATCAGACCCTATGTTGATTTAGGCATCATCCTCACTCAGTGTTGGTATATGAACTTGAATATGATATGCAAGGTCATCCCAAGAAGTTTAAATCCAATACCATGAGTTCCTTTTTACTTGTTCATAATAATTGGCTTGAGTTTTCCTTATGTATTTTACCCTTGGCCTATACCTTCATAAGCTTGGTTATCCATAATTCAGTTAGGGATAGGATACTTGGCACTTTGGTAACATCAAATAGATTATCATTATAGAGCCATAAATCATCTTTGGAGAAAGGGTAAAGGTTAGTTTGAAAATAATGGGTTGAGTGAGATGATATTTTACCTTAGCACATCATTCCATAGGAACAATCTTGGCTTTGGGTCTCCCATAAACTTTTGGGTTCTAAGGCAATTTGACTATATGAAAGGAGTCATGAGTACTTTACTCTCCTAGACCTTTGTTAGATATGTAAAAATGGTTGGCTATCTTTGATGGAGGTGAAAATGAAGTTTAATATGGGTTTTCAACATCAATGTAATTAGATTTGGGTTATGATTTAATGGATTTTGATTTATCATATTTTTTCCATTAGTTTTAGGTATATGATTCAGGCCCAAATGGTAATTGTAACTCTTATAGTTTGCCTCAAGATGTTTTCAAAAATGGTAAGGATAGAGATAAATTGATATGGTTACTTCCATCCCCAAATGAGTAAATTTGATACATTGATGTAGTGTGAAATTTATGGTCCAAATTTCATGGATCCATGGTCATATCAAGAGCAATTTTTACAATAACTCCAGGTCAAGAACATGGCAAAGGGTGTTATGGCTCAAAGGCCCAATGGTTCTTTGTGATTCCTTGATCCTCAATATCATACATTTTGATGATAATGGTCTCTAGATGAAGATAAATTAGTGTGTATCCAATATGATTCACCAAATATAGAGACACAATGTTTAGACCTAAACCATTTTCTACATGGACACATTTAACCATATGTCTAGTTATATCAACCTTGATATACAGAGGATTGTTATACAATGGGCCCAGGGATGACATATTTCTTTGATCAAAGGTAAGTCATTGACTAGGGGCCAAATGCCATACCATAGATTGAAATTTATTAGTTTTAATGTCATTAGGTACAAGGGATTATCTTAGATATTCATTAAGTATACTCTTGTGAATGTTATATGTGTGAAAAAAATCCATGATAGATATTTACACAGATGTCTTACGTAGTTGTTCCACAATGTCATAGGCTTTATCTTTGGTATTGGTAATTATCTTGTTCTTTATTGGTATGGAGGTTTAGATGGGTTCATTCATGGAATTACGTTGTGTTCCTTGGATAGTAACCTTGGATCATTGAGTTATGATTGCATAATATTGATAAATTATTAGGCTTTTGTAACTAGATGAAGAGGTAAAAGGGCCTAAAATGGTAATTTTATGTGGTATTGATCTTGGATGCTAACATGGTCAGAAGAAGGATTACTAACATAGGGAGGTTGGTAGTATTATTAGGCATTGGTCTAGGTTGATTGGTATTTGTTTGAGGTTTGATGGTAATGGAGGAAATATGACCACATACAACATATACTATAATATTATTTAAAGTATATGCAATAACATGATGACCCCCTTGATTACATTGGTCAATTTAACCTTGGTTTTGACCATTTTATTATCGTTACTATTAGTGATTTTGTTTATATTATGGTGGTGTTATTTTCCACTATTTATTATGTTTTTAGTGGTTCTTGTATTGAGGGAAAATATTTTGATATCTACCCAAGTTATGATTAGATGTAGGGGCATGGTTATCCCATTCTATATCTCTAATATCAAGCTTGTTCTCAATCAAGTGTCTTAGTTATATGCAATGGCATATTGAGTGTCCATTAACACAATGGTATTCAAAAAAATCATGCTCTTTGTACCAATTAGGAAAATTAATTCCTTCAGGAAGATGCTTTGGCATAAACTAACTAAACATATTAGCTTGAACCAACTTACAAAATAAAAATTGAATGGATTCTCTAAGGTCACTAAATGCTCTATCTATAGGTGGTATTCTCCTTGGAGGAGGTGTTTTTAACTATGAAGAATTATATGGAGGTCTAGGATGAATGAATGGAGGCATAGGTTGTTAAATGGGTAGAGGTAAATGAACAACCAATGTTTTTACCATTTTAGACATGTCACAATTCAATGACCCTATTATCAATAACATTCTTATTGTGATTATAGGATTTTGGTCTTCCAAAATTATTAACTTGAGTTGGCATTGAAGTTGGTATTTGGATGAGGTTTTGGTTCTGATTATGTCTTTGGTTCTTCTATTGGTTGTGATGTTGGTTTTGGCACTAGTTTTGATTGGAAGAAGATAATTTCATAATACCTTTGTTGGCAAAGGCATTTTAAATTTTTATACCTTTCTTAATAACTTCTTTGGAAGTGTGAGCACATTACAGCTTGAGATGATAGGATATCTTACTATGTAGACTCTGGATAAATACTTCAACCAATTATTTTTCTAGTAGATTGTGAGTAAACTAACTAGCAAGTTCCCTCTACCATTGTAAGTAACCAATAAATCTTCCATTGTTTCTCTATTTTTTAAACCAAATCAACCACTATAATCTCATGTTTGAGATTGTATGGTAAATGTTGTCCAAACTTATCTAAAAGGTCATCAAATTCTAACATAGAATTCTTTTAAAGTTTAAGAATCCATTTGAAGTCCCTTCCAAATAAACTTCTAGGAAAGAGGAGAAGTAAATATATATCATTGTATGCCACTGGTTGGTAAGAAACAAATAATTATTTTAAATTCTCATTTGGGTTGCCTCTATCCTTATATTATCAAATTTGGGTGGATCATAACTTGAAGGAAAATGTATTTGGAGGTAATCCATATTAAATGGATACAAGCATATATCTTCTAATTTGAAATTCTTCATTTTCTTCCCAGTTTAAATGGCTAGAATCACATTCTTCATTTTTTCCATCTCTTGGGTTAGGAATCTAGATGGTACAGCCTATTGTGGTTATGGTTATGTAGTTAAAAGTGATTACTTTGAATAGGGTATGATGTAAGAATGTCATATTTTGGGATGTTCATTTGATTGGTCATCTGACTCAGAATATGTATTTGTGCATTAGGATTATACTATTGGTACAATATATGTTGTTATTGATAAAAAATTTGGCTAGGGTTTGCAACATGAATTTGATTTAAAAACTACAGTTGTAGTGGATCCATTTGGTTAATTATAATCTATTATTATTATTATTAGGTTTGGATAGGAACTTGTTGTCGATTATTAGAACCTTACTATATAAATGGTACCCATTACTAGTTAAAGCCCTAATTTTAAAGGTGTTACATGTTAGATCCCTATTGTATATGAGGTACCTATTAGGTAAAATAAAATGTTGCCTACTAGGTACCTACTATAAGTTGTGACCTTTTTGTTGGGTAAACACCTATTGTAAATTAGGCACTTATTGGAGGTTAGGTGTTTGTTGTTGACTAACTATCACTCTTTATTGACCAATAAGAATACATTATTGATTAGGAAATATTTGTGATGGTTGTGCTACATCAATATGCATTTATGTTGGTGGAACATTAATTACCACCTATTGATATGGTGTAGTGTTCAACACTTGTTGGGGTGGAATGTTGGTTTGTTTTTAGCTACTTGCCCCCTATTATGTGTTTGAGGAATTTATTGGTTGAGGAGTGGAAGTTGTTTATTGTATTTAGGAACTAGGCATACCTACCCCTTATTATTTTAAGACACTCAAGGTATTGGTAAGAGGAACTTACTATGTGTTACTCTATGGTATACTAGACCCACCTTGGTTTGAATTAAGATGCACTTATTTGTTATCTTATATGTTTTATGTGAGGTCTTCTATAGGAGCTACAATTTATTATGTCATAATTAAGACATTGAACATATATCCTACCATGTGATTTAGTCAAAGGGGTATATGTTCTAATTTACATATCCTAAAGAATCAATTTGTATTCTTATTAGGAGAGATAGTTCTATGAGTGCTGTGTTTGAAATGGCCATGTCATTTAAGTAATGAGCTAGGTTAAGATATGTTTGATACACTTATTGTACCTCTTCTAATTAGTCATCCATTGGAACCTTTCCTTTTGTAACCACATTTAGACCCTATTTAGGTATTGGTACTAGATCTTGATTATAACTAGTTCAATCTTGTTCAAACTATTAGACACTAGGAATATTATTAGGTGTTATAATTAAGTTAGATAGACTTTCATATGGGAAATCTATCAATAATTTTGATCCTAATTTTACTGCCCTGACTAGAATTTCATATCTATTTTATAGTAAGTGATGATCAAAAAAGTATGGGTCATAACTTGTTGGCATGGTTACATAATAATACTACTATTTTTAGATATGTTCAATGATAGGTATCATATTAGTAAGGTATTATGAACTTTATTATTGCTCTTGTTTTGGATAAGAAGGTGTGTTAACTATCGAAGTTGTTGCCAGAATCTGGATAATGCGAGTGTAATGAAGACGTGATCACATAAGATAAACAAGTGCACACCACAAGATGCTAAAGCAATTTGACAATAACAAGAAGATAAATTGCACAAGACAAAATGGAGAAACCAAATCTGAATTAACATGGAATGGCCAAAATGAGGACTACAAATAGGAGAGTACGAAAGGAACTCCTCCATGAAAGGTGGTGACAAGGTGCTAAGAATAGAGAAGTAACTCCCATCAAGGGAGTTACTTATGACATTCTTATGACACCTATGACACATATATGACACACACCTCCACATAAGCTAGCCTATCCCACAAATGTAGGAAAACTCCATGTATGCACAAGAAATACAATTTCCCTAATTAATAAATAGGGAAAAATAAAAACCTACACTAATACCCCCCATAAGCGTAGCTTAGGTGGGAAGTGTGGAAATATAAAATGGGTCCCGATAACTAGGCCTGATGAGGTACCCATGTACAAATTCAATCTCCCATAAGATAGAGAAAAAGAGAAAACCCGTAGGAAAAAACTCCCCCCCAAAAGAGAGATAAAAAAGAAAAGAAGAGGCTAGAAGGCCCCCCTGAAGATGATGTTGCTGTAGATGTAGACCGCACCCCAAGAAGAGATTGTAGATGAATGAACTTGCTCTTAGTGAAAGGTTTGGTGAAGATGTCTGCAACCTGCTCTGAAGACGAGCAAAATATCAAGTCAATGACCTAACTATGAATAAGCTCCCGAATGAAATGCATGTGAATCTTTATGTGCTTGGTCCACTGGTGCTGAACTAGATTCCTGCAAATTTGTATGGTACTTTGATTATCACAATAAATGATGGTGGGTTGCCTGATATGAATGCCAAACTCAAAAAGAATCCCCTGAAGCCAAATAGCCTCAGTAGCTGCATTAACAACTCCCCTATACTCTGCCTCTGTGGATGATATAGCAATAGCATTTTGCTTCTTGCTAGACCAACTGATAGGACCTAAACCTAGAGAGAAATTGTAACCAAAAGTGGACTTACGAGTCTGTGAATCGCCAGCCTAGTCTGAATTTGTATATCCAACCAAGTCAACCTCTATGCTCAATCTGTAGTGAATCCCATATCTATGTGAACCTTATATGTAATGCAAGATCCTCTTAGCTGCTTTCCAATGCAACTCATGGGGTTCCTGCATGAATCTGGAGACAAGTCCCATTGTATATGAAATGTCAGGCTTGGTGTGAGTCAAGTAGATGAGACTACCAAAAAATTGTTGATACCGAGTGGCATCAACCAATGGTGAAGAACAATCAGTCTCAAGATTGACTCCTAATAGAAAGGGAGTTAGAGATGGCTTGCAATCAGCCATGTGAAATTGAGATAATAAGTTGAGAGCATAATTAGGCTGTGCAAGAGAAATCCCTGAATCTGACTGTGAGATCTCGATGCCAAGGAAGTATTGCAACAAACCCAAGTCTATCATGTCATTTCTATCCTAAAGATATGCCTTAACTGCTGTAATAGCCGATGAAGAACTCTTAGTGATCAAAAGGTCATCAACATATAGAACCAAAATCAGAAGTGAATCATCTTGCCGTAAGATTCAGATCAGCCATAGCAGGTTCTTGAGCTAGAGTCATCATCTTCTTCTTCAAGTTTAGATAGTGAGGACAGTGATGCAGTGTCATCCACCTCTAGTCAGTTAGAGGATGAGGAGTTAGCACCTGACTCGCCCACTTCTAGGCCACTTTGGGCCAGACAGACACTTGAGAGTGATGGCACATGGGTAGGAGACCCAACAGACGACAGACGTACTAAGGGGGATTTTTAGAGAGATCCACATGCCTTCTTTGCTTTAGTTTTAGATCCAAAAACTTTTTGAGAGCCATCGGGGGTACATGAGTGGGATAGTGCTATGGAGGAAGAATATTCTTCCTTAATCAAAAATCACACTTGGAATTTTACTTCACTTCCTAAGGGAAGAAAGATGGTTCGATGTAGGTGGATATATCAGACCAAGTTTGCAGTAGATGGGTTGGTCAATAAGTACAAGGCGTGATTGGTCACCAAAGGTTTCTCATAGGTGGTAGGCATTGACTACTCAGAGACCTTTGCAACCATTGCAAAGATGACTTCTATCTGACTCACCTTGGCTATTGTCATAGCACATGGTTGGGATGTGCATCAGATGGATGTGAAGAGTGCCTTTCTTCACAAATACCTTGAGGAGGAGATCTACATGGAGTAGCCACCAAGATTTGTTCAGGATTCTTCCTTAGTATGCAGACTTAGGAAGTCTATCTTGGCATACCAAGCCCAAGGGGCTTATTTGAGGCCATAGATAGATTTTCTAAGTCTGCATACTAAGGAAGAATCCTGAACAAATCCTAGTGGCTGCTCCATGTAGATCTCCTCCTCAAGGTCTCTGTGAAGAAAGGCACTCTTCACATCCATCTGATGTACATCCCAACCATGTGCTATGGAAATAGCCAAGGTGAGTCGGATAGAAGTCATCTTTGCAATGGGTGTAAAGGTCTCTGAGTAGTCAATGTCTGCCACCTGTGAGAAACCTTTGGTGACCAATCACGCCTTATACTTATCGACTGACCCATCTGCTGCAAACTTGGTCTGATATATCCAACTACATCAAACCATCTTTTTTCCCTTAGGAAGTGAAGTCAAATTCCAAGTGTGATTTTTGATTAAGGAAGAATATTGTTCCTCCATAGCACTATCCCACTCAGGTACCCCCGATGCCTCTTGAAAAGTCTATGGATCTGAAACTAAATCAAAGAAGGCATGTGGATCTCTCTAAAAATCCCCCCTAGTACGTCTGTCATTTGTTGGGTCTCCTGCCCATGTGCCAACACTCTCAAGTGTCTGTCTGGCCCAAAGTGGCCCAAAAGTGGGCAAGTGAGGTGCTAACTCCTCATCCTCTAACTAACTATAGGTGGATGACACTGCATCACTATCCTCACTATCTAAACTCGAAGAAGAAGAAGATGACTCTAGCTCAAGAACCTGTTGTGGCTGATTTGAATCTGACGAGGAATCATCATGAAGAAGTAGATCCGATGAGGGAGAAGAAGTTTCAAGTGTTGTGTCTCTAGGACTCTCTTGAAAGTGGACACTTATCTCAATAAACAACTCATGTGTGACTAGATCTAGAAGGCGATATCCCTTAATACCATCCAGATATCCTACAAAGATGCAAGGCTTGGACTGACATTCCATAGCTTTGTGTTTTTTTTAGAATGCAGGCCATGGCTGGGGATCCAAAAACCCTGAGGTGCTCAACATCAGGTTTCCTTTTATGCCAAGCTTCAAAGGGTGTTATCCCTTTCAAAGCTTTGTAAGGAACCCTATTCTGAATGTAGCAAGCACAATTGATGGCTTCGGCCCAGTACTATGGTGCTAAGGATTTGGAGTGAATCATACAACTAGCCATCTCTTTCAAGAACCTATTCTTATGTTCTACAACCCCATTTTGTGAAGGACTGTAGGTGACTGTGTGCTGCAAATCAATCCCCTCAATGGTGCAAAACTGCTCAAACCTGATGCTGACATAATCCCCTCCATTATCAGTTCAAAGAACCTTGATGGATTTTACACTCTGTTTCTCAACAAGAGCCTTGAAGTCTAGAAAATGTTCAAATACTTCAGACTTTTGTTTGAGAAAATATATCCAAGTGTACCTAGAGAAATCATCAATGAAAGTGAGGATGTACTTGGCCCTTGTGAAAGATGGTTTGGGAAAGGGTCTCGATACATCACTATGGACTAACTCCAAAGGTTTTGAAGCCCTCCAAGCTTTGCCTTTGTCAAATTTTTCTTTGCGATGTTTCCCAAGGGAGCACCCCTCGCAAAGTCCTTTTGAAAATTGGACACGAGGCAAGCCAATGACCATGTCATTTTTATAAAGTTACTCAAGATAGCAGTAGTTAAGGTGGCCAAACCACTCATGCCAAAATTTGCTAACTCCATCTGAATGAGTTAGCAATGCTATAGGAGAAGAATCTGATGCAAAATGTGAAAAGGTGTATAACTTGGATTGGTGATTTGCCCTTCCCACTGCCACTGTAGTATCACTATGCAACTCCCTGATATACACTAAATCTGGTGAAAACTCAACTCTCATGCCCTGACTAATGTGAGTGATTTGGTACACTAATAGGATATTGGTTGAAAGAGAAGGAACACTTCGAACATTGTTGAATGTTCCTCCTTCCATTTCAACTAACCCTCTCCCTGCAACAAAAACTGAAGTGTTATCACCCAAACTAATTGAAGTCATGCTACAAGGCTCTAAAGATGAAAAATCAACTAGTGAAGAGCCCATGTGGTGAGAATCACCCGAGTCGATGACCATGAAGATGTGGAAGCTACTGTAGCTACAAGGGCCTTTCCCTTTTCTTTCTCCTTACCCTTGCCTTTTGCCTTAGTAGAATCTTGGGTTGATGAATTCTGCTTGATGGACTCAGGAACACCTATGTTGTTCTTCTCTAGAAGATGAGTTAGGTGGTCTATTTATTTCCTCATGCACTTGTGTTCATCATGCCCTATCTTCTTAAAATAGGCACGCTTAACCTTCTCCTTCTTAGGTTGTACATTAGAGGATGAAGACTCAGTGTTGTTTTTGGCAGGATTGGTGTTTTCTTCTTCTCCTGATCCTTGTTCTTTTTCTTCTTCTCCTTTATTGAAGTCTTGTCCTTACCATTTCTAGCTATCAAATCTTGGGGTTGAGTAGACTCCATTGTGCCCATTTGAATTAACTTATCTTGCTCCCTAGTCAAGTTGGCAATGAATGAATCCAAAGAAGGCATTTTCCATGTAGTGCCAAGGGCACTTTTAGTGCAATGGAAAGTGGAGACAAAGACTGAATAACTTGGACCTAACTTTGAGAGAATAGAAAGAATGAGTAGATCATCTTTCTTCTCTATCCCACATTCTTTCAATTGAAATCTAAGGTCCTTAAAGTTAGTGAAGAAGTCCTGTAGAGTGTCAAAGTTGCTAGGACTTAGACTTATGAGTTCATTTTTGAGCTCATGACCTCTCATCTCATCAAGCTTCCCAAACAAATTTTCTAAGGTGTCCCATATGTCATTAGGAGTTTGGGAGGATTCTAAGTGGAAGAGAAGTTTTAGAGACATAAACAAGCTCAGTAACCCAAAGGCTTCATCACTATGATTGTACCACTTAACTTTTTCAGCATCTATTTTGGGTTCTACTTCTGTACCCATGGTGATCCTATACAACCATTTGCTTCTAAGAATGATTGACATTTTAACTTTCCATTCATGATAGTTGAATGGTGTTAAGGGTTTAAGTTGAAAAGAATCCATTTTTTAGCTGAATTTAGGTGAAGTTGTGTTGATTGCAAGTTGTGATTTTATGCAGAAAGGAGAATGAAAGTGAAAATTGCAAGTTATGAAAAGCAATCACACCCCCCCAAAATATTGAGAGCCCCCCGAATATGCAAGTGCATACTCAAAATACGTCGGACTTAGCTGAAAATGCGTCTTAGAGCAATCAGTACAAGACTAAAGCAAATAGAATGTCAGACTCAATCGAAAATGTGTCTTGGGAGACCCAAATTTTTGGCACTTTATAAACTAGTGCATTTTTGAAAAATAACAATTCTAAACTATAGAGAATTGAATTACAAGCACTTTTGCAAAAAATGGCACCCAAAACCGAGCTACCATTTGCAAGATTTTAAAGTTAAAATTTTCTCGTAAACTAGTGTTTTTGCAAAAAAAGCACTAAAACATTAAAAAATGCCTGTTATGGAGAGAGAAAGTGGCCTTCTAACCACTCATTGGATTTGGCACAGAATGAAGAATCCAAATGAGGTTTGTGTGAGGGGGAATTGGCCTCCTACCAACTCGGGCCTCACCCTTCATCTTCGTAGGTCGAAGATACAAGTTTTAATTGAAAATCCCCAAAATACAAAACTGTCTAAAATCTTTAATATTCAGTCAAATTGACTGATTTTTGTTTTATCAAGTCAATTTTAACTAAGATAATTTAAGTATAGACAGAATTGAATGAATGACAAGTGTCCTAGGTGCCAAATAGGATGCCAAATAAGGCAGGGGCGTTCAAAAATGCACAGTCTAGATTTTGATAGCAGAAAAGACAAAAAAAATGAATTTCAGACCTGTTGGACGTGCCGTACGACCTGCTGGTGGCAAGAACTACTGTTGGAGGGTGCAGACATGAAGCTAGGCGTAGAATTCTATTTCTAATCAGCAAAAAACAAATACAACAAGTGGCGTCCCAAAAAAAGGCACAAAAGCTGATTTCTGAACAACAATCCAAACAGCAGGGGGCATCCAAACAGGGCACAATTCTAAAAAAATTGCAAAAGACAAAAACCAACCTGCAGTCCTGGGCCGTATGGCTAGCTTGGCTGCTAGGATAGACTGCTGAAAGAGAGAATGACACAGACTAGAAGAGCAGAACCTAGGCGCAGAGCTGCAGAATGTTGCTCCTTTCTTTTGTTTGTTGAATGCTGCTCCTTTCTTTGCTTGTTGAATGTTGCTCCTGATGTAAAGACATCCAAAAAACACCCAAAGGCCAAGGATTTCCAAGGAGACTACCTAGAAAAGATTTTGAAAGTTTTTTTTTAAAAATTTTAGACCAAATCTAGAATTTAAAAAAAAAAAGAGAACTCCACTCCTCTTGATTTCAAAATAATCTAAAAGCATAAACACACACAAGATTATCAGGAAAGCTCTGATACCATATCGGAGTTGTTGCCAGAATCTGGATAATGCGAGTGCAATGAAGACGTGATCACACAAGATAAACAAGTGCACACCACAAGATGCTAAAGCAATTTGACAATAACAAGAAGATAAATTGCACAAGACAAAATGGAGAAACCAAATCTGAATTAACATGGAATGGTCAAAATGAGGACTACAAATAGGAGAGTACGAAAGTAACTCCTCCACAAAAGGTGGATAAGGCATACCAAAAATAGTCAGTAACTCCTCCATGAAAGGTGGTGACAAGGTGCTAAGAATAGAGAAGTAACTCCCATCAAGGGAGTTACTTATGACATTCTTATGACACCTATGACACATCTATGACACACACCTCCACATAAGCTAGCCTATCCCACAAATGTAGGAAAACTCCATGTATGCACAAGAAATACAATTTCCCTAATTAATAAATAAGGAAAAATAAAAACCTACACTAATATTAACTAGGTATTACAATAATGGGTCCTGACCTTATTTCATTTATGTGGTAGAATAAGAGTGATTTGGATCAATATTATATGCCACATCATCTCCATAAGGTTATTGAACAAAGGGGTCACTAGTGACAATGTTCTCATAATCTAGATTATACATGGTCCCACTACATGTATAGAAAAGCATGCTCAAATTTATGACTAGATCTCTATAAAAATGTCTAATGTGGAAAATAAATGTGGTCTAAGTCAAACAACCTTAGCTCTTTAAAAGAGGCCAAAGATGAAACATCTAGTATAGTTCTAAAGCAAAGGTAAAATGAAAATGTGAAACTGGTCTTTGGTAATTTGTTTAGTTAAGGTAAAATACTCTTTATATAGGTCTAAAAATGAAAATAAAAGTGATAGGTCTTTGTTCAAAAGTCACAAATCTAGACTTGGAAATAATATGGTCTAAAAAATAAATTTAAATTTAAGGTAATTGGCTAAAAAAACTCAGTCTAGGCATAAAAATGACTCTTGGCAAATAAAACTAAGACATTCTTGAAATCAGCATAAAGAAATCTAAACTATTAACATGAAAACAAAACACCCCTAAGTCTAGGCAAAGGTATTTAAACTAAATGATAAATCAATCCAAGTTGCACAATCTAAATGCAAAAGGTAAACCACCTAAACCCAAATAAGACATAGCTTTGGTGTATACCTAATTAGTTTAGGATCTGAACTTTGAAGGATTGAATTTCAAATGTAGTATAAAAGACTCAAATTTTCTAAAGGTCAATAGGCTAAACTTAAATGGATAGTGTAACCATGCATTTTTGGAAATAAAGGCATGAATGGGTTTTGAACTTGGTTTAAAACAAGGCAAGTGTTTTGGAATAAAATTGGTATCATAACATTCCTTTGAATAAATAGTATAAAAAGTAGTTTTTGAAATCACAAGCTAAGGTAAAAAAATTGAGTGATTTTGGTAGCGTAACACCTCTTGGTTTAAAATTGGTGTGTAACACGTGTCTTATTTAAAGGTTTTGAATCTTTTTTAACTTTTGTACACAAATAATTTTAGACCCAAAAATTCATGCTAGTAAAAGAAATTTAAAAAAAAACACTTAACTACACATCTTACCCTAAAATTGCGAAGGTGTGCATAGATTCTACTAAAGTTTCCACTAATATATTAGTCTTGAAAGGAATTAAGAGTTAATCCAAAAATTAAAGAGTACATGTAGGTATGGTTTTTAATCCCCCTTTTATCTCCCAAGAACTAGTACATGGAAATGAACTTAGAGTGATGAAGTACTTGACATTTGGCAAGATATTCCATGATAAAGTAGGGTTTACTAATATCTATAATTTTTAAAATGATTTAAATGGTCCCAAGTCTAGCTAACACAAGGGTGCATCATATCAATTGGATTCAAATTCACTAAAGGTCTGGTCCTCTACACAATGACTTCACCCATTTATTTCTTAATGAAGTCTGATGTTTATTGTGAATTGATCTGAGTTTTTGTTAGAATTGTTAAGATAATCACTTAGCCACTATTTAATTCTAGTATCATGTGCCCACTTTTCATAACCCATGATGGAGTGGGGTTATAATGATGTTGGGAGATGAAACCTCAAGTTAACTCTCCCCTAAATAACTTTTGAGGATGTGATGAACTCCCACCCATAAGCTAATGTGGAAAAATAAATAAATGAAAAATCGGAAGAACTTTAGGGTTGTTTCTAGGTCACCCAAGTCACTCAGAGCTTGGAGAGAGCATATGTGAATTTTTTTCATTTCTAGACTCAACCAAATAAGGTAATAAATAAGGCACTTTTGATCATTAAATTCCCCTAAAGGGGATGGGGGGAGAGCATACACATGAAGTTCGATTTGCCAAAATGAAATTAATCTAAAAAATAGAAACTAATTACTTTTTCAAGAATGAACAAACAAAAAGTAAAAAAGCTCTTAGTATCTCTAATCTAAGATTGTTGTTTATTTTAGATCACCAAACAAGATATGAATTGAAATTTGGCCCCTTGCTTTGTTGTAATCTTGAAAGATAAAACACAAAGTTATGACATAAGTTTGAATGAAAATTTGAAGTGTTTAAACCTCATTTTTTTTACTTAATTTCCTACAAAAAAATGTTAGGGATTTTCAATTATGTTCATGAAAAAGAGTTAACCAACAAGAAACTTGCATTTTCAAACCCTTAAGTTTTTTACATAGAGTGAAGATATCGATTTATAAACAGAGTGAAGTCATTGATTTATAAACAAAGTGAATTCATTATTTTTTGTGGAACCAGAATAGACAAATAATAGTTTTTGGTGAAGTCATAATTTATCTTATTCAAATTCATTATTTATGTATAAAAATAAATTGAATTCACTGAATTCATACAAATTAATACTTGGTGAAGTCATCAAAATATAGGGTCAAAGTTGCCAATTTCAAAATAAAGTGAAATTATTTTTCAAATAGAGCAAAGCCACTATTTTCTTGAAAATTAAACAATCACAAAAATAAAGGATAAAATAGGTGAAGTCACCATTTATTAAGGCAATGTCACCAATTAGTAGATAAATAAAATGACGTGAAATTAAGTCATAACACTAAAAACTTAAAGTTGTGAGTGATCTTTTAAAGAATTTTGAAGGTTCCACATCACTCATTTGGTCTATGCGAGGTACGTGGTCCCACTAGGCATGTCATTATGTATCAATAGGAATTATAAGAGCCAAATTTTGTTAGTTTTTTATTAGTGAAATTAAAATATAATTCAAATCAAATAGTACAATACAAACTAAACCACTCTTACCTAAGTATTTGGGTGAGTTTAATATAATGAACAAAATTACAAATATAAGATAAAACACAAACTATGTTACATCCCTAATCAAGCTAGTGCTCATTCATTGTCATAAAGGATGTCAACGCTCATATTATGGGAAATAGAGACTTTTATCAATGTAATTTACATTTTTGTAGCACTTTTCTAAAACCAATTGAGGCTTCGCTTGACTTGGTGAAGCTTCTCCTTAATCAATATGACATTATAGCATTCGTTTGAGAGATTTTTTAAATAGGGGTAATGGAACTTGTATTTATAATTCTTAAAACTAACTCTAACCCAAGTGTATTTAGGTTTAATTTTAACCTTTTTTGTGTCTAGATTAACCTTGGTGAGGTTAGATTAACTATAGGTTAAGTCAAATATATTATGAATGCTTGACAACTCATAGAAGATATTTATGAGGTGTGACTCACCTTTTATTTGAATTTTAGGCATTTATAAAAGATATTATTAATTATTTTGACTTTGACCTCATATTTATTGAAAAATTATTTTTTTAGAAAATGTAATTTCATAATTGAACTTGGAATTTTTACTTAAGTAGATAATTGAAGTTTGCTTTTTAATTAATCCTATTTAGGGTTTTTGGAATTTAGGAATTATTTTAGTGTTTTTCATTAATAGATTAAAATTCCAATTTGTAAATTTTCTAGGCCTTAGTTTGATTGGGATTGAATCCAATATATGTTATCAGTGCATATAGAGTAATACCTTAAATAAGCAAGCCTTGACATGATTTTGAGTAGTTTTATCCCATGAATAGATGAATTTGGGAACTCTATTGAATTCTAGGTTTAATTTTCATCATTTTCTAGAAATCAATATGAAGTCCACTATAGACATGGAATGTAGCTAAAAATGAGTGTCTACAAGGTCAACCCATTACATTTTATCATTTTTTTAGGTTTCTAATCCTTGCAAGCACACATAGGGTTCTAAGGTGGAGTTTAATTTATGGAGTTACACAAATCATGTTTTATCACTCCCCATACAAAGTTTTTAGATATAATTAAAGGTTTTGATATGGTCATACACCCTCATTTACATATAGTTTAGTACCAACCATCACATGTTACATTCAAAAATAGCTATTGACCCATATCGGATAAAACTGACCCTACACAGATAGAAACATAGTTCATGAACCAGATGAATCACAAGCTTCATTTTATCTATCTTCCACTTAATAATATAGTCATAGTCAAACATTCAACCAAAAAAATTAAGCACTCATACTTTTATTATACTTATTATATTTAGTATATTCCAC
Organism: Torreya grandis; assembly: GCA_037957365.1. Taxonomy (NCBI): domain Eukaryota; kingdom Viridiplantae; phylum Streptophyta; class Pinopsida; order Cupressales; family Taxaceae; genus Torreya; species Torreya grandis. The sequence goes on from JARHVA010001945.1 coordinate 1,691,642, forward strand.
TTGACAAATAATTACAATCAATTTTAGTATTTTACATTCAAATGTATACTTGAATGCCATATCTTATTATCTAAACAATTTTACTAGTTTATATCATATTAATGTATGTAAAACTAAATTAGGGTAAAACATATTAAAATATGACATAATCTACTAATGAGAACCAATCATAGTTGGAAGATCATTCTATCATTTATTTAATATAAACAAGCCAATGTGATCAAAGATATACATATGAGGTAGTTGAATCAAGTACAAAACATGAAAAAACACCAAACATGAGCATTAAAAAGGATACACAAAGAGCATTGAATGTTACCATGGAGAAAAAAGATAAAATCCTATATCTCCATATTTTGGTCAATTCTGAAGATCCTAAGTGCATAGTTATAGATTGGTATGATATTGATGATGATATAAGAGATCCAACATATTATAATTCACGTAAGATATTTTTAAATCCTATTAATATATATGGGTACTTATCTCATAACATGTTCACACCTACTATCTAAGAGATTATTGGGATAATTCAAATAGTAAGAATGCTAAGGTTTCTACTTAATAACAATGTATAAAGGACAAAGGAAAGGCTATAATTCAAGATAATAAACACAATTAAAGTAAAAAAATTTGTAGTATTACTTATCAACAACAACAAAATAAAATTAAAGATATATATATATGATTTATATCACTTTAATAAAATATTTCACGTGTTCAAAATCTTTAGCATGTTATTATTAATTGCATGTTTGCTTCCCCACTACAAAATTCAAGGTCTCAAAATTTTTCCTCCTAGGAAATAGTTAAAAAATATAATACATCTACTAATAATGGTTCAAATAGTTTATAAAGGTTTAATAAGCATGAAAGTAACATTCTAAAATGTGTTGACATAAGTTCATCACTTTTCCTCCTATGCATCTCATAAAAAAAAATAGACACTATTATGTTTATCATCGAATGCATGGACATCATACAGATAATTGTTGGGAATTATAATATTAGTTTCAAAATAAATACATTATTTTAGTGAGTCAACCACCAACCAACCATAACACAAATAGGGTCAATATAGTTGCATAGTGAAGGAAGTTCATTATAATTAATCCTAGAACCATACCTAGATAACCAAGTTATTTCAAAGCATAGCCTATTATATATAGCTTCTTGATGTTTGATTGAGTTATTATCCTTTCTAGTCTTCTATTTTTACACACATGCTCATATGCATTTACATAGACCATTCTTCTAGTCCTTGGATTTATTTTCACTTGGCCCTTGCCTCTTGATTATTATCCTAATCATAAATCTATAACATATAATCTTCTATGATACATGCTTCATAGTAGTCTCATTCTAGTGAAAAACCCTTTGAAACACATTACTTTGTGAAACTTATATATTGAATACTATTTATACACATTAGGGATTTTATTGAGCATGTACAATCACATACATGTATATCTATATATTACATGAGTGAATATTGATTCTTTCCCACTGGGGACATACAAATCCTTATATGCACATACACTATTGAGATACATTGTTGTTATACACATATACAATGGGGTATATTGCTTGCTTTCACATCCCCCACATTTCCAGTTATCTCATCTAGTGCACACTATTCCTTAACACATTTTAGATTATTTAGATCCTTCCCATTATTCTATTTTTTAAACCATTACCACTTAGCCTTACTTGACTAATTTCAAATAATTAAAAAATAAAATATAAAAAATTCAAAAACATTTAAAAAATCAAGACTTAAGCACAATATGATTACTAGATTGTACTATTTAAATATATTATTTATCACATGTTTGGTAGATGGCATATTATTTTCATACAAACATGCATCTCACAATATATGAGTGTGATGCAAGACATACAAGTTACACATGGACATATTTATGTTGGGATATTCTTGACCCAATGACTATGCCAATATTAGGGGCATCTTATTCCACATATTTTGTTATTACATGTCATATATTTATATGACCTTTATATCATGTTGAGCTATCTATATTACTTTAAAATGTATTTCTAATTATTCATATCTTACATAATGTTACATTGATATGATATTATATTATGATGTGACATTCATATATATGAATGGTGTATACTAGTTTTCTTGTTTTATGATCCATTTTGCTTATATATTGTGTAAACCCTTAGCCTTGTTTGACATGGCATCTTTATGTCCCTTATTTGTGAAATTTCTGTCTCTTGTGTGTGTCCTTTCAAATTGTTTGATGTAAAATATTTATGTCCCTTATTTGTGACATTTTTATGTCTCTTGCATGTGGCCCTTGGTATTGTTTATTATGATGTTTTAATGTCTGTTATATGAAACCCTTGTCATTATGTCTGACACTAAATATTGAGCTTATTACTCTTGTTGAGCCTACCAACATTTACTGGTGTCATTATCTATATCATGTACTTCCTTATTATGTAGTCTTATTTAGTGATAATTACTATTTCATCATTGATTGATCTATTTAGACATGAAAATTATATACCCAACATTACATATGTTACATACACACCTTGACTGACACATACATTACTATGACGACTTACTCTTGATATGTTCATATTACTATACATGATGATATATTTATACATGACATGATACACTTAACTCTTCTTTTGAGATAAGTAACTTATAGAAAATATCCCTCATCTCAAAAGGGGGGAATTTATCATCCCCAAAATTTTTGTCCCAAAAAACCATGTATTATTTTTGTTAAATCAATTCAATGATGTTTCCTTGTTAATTGCAATTTATTAGTGGTTAAATTGTTATGAAGTTTTCAAAACATTATCAAGGAGTGTGATACACACATTTATATAAATAATTAGGTAATTTATTTATCTTGATTAACAAATACATAAGGGACTATAATTGGTTTACAAAACTTATTGCAAGGGAGTTTTTAATCCTACACACTTTAATACCCATACACACATGAGCTTCACATCATCCTAATATGATAAAGTGGTCACTCAATGAGTTAATATTCAAGTCCAATTACAATGAATGATATATAATACTAACACCAAAGGACCACACCATAATTATGAAGACAAGTAAGATTGGTCAAAACTAAGTGAAACTAGATCACGCTCTTGACGAGATCACTCGATTACTAAGAACACTACATTATTGATATATTTTATAGATTTGAATCCATATCAAAAAGAGGATTAGAAAATAATGGTTTTATATGATTTACAAGGTGAACCAAATCATTATGTTTTCAAAAAGAGTGAAGGTAATAAGCTGGTACATCCAGGGCACAAACACATGAAAGGGCTCACAAAATGACCTCTATTAAAATATCCTAAAAAAGTAAAAAACTTTTATGAATCCAATAACTAATTTTATGAACTATAGACTTCTCATAGGAAACATAAAAATAGTCCTAGGGTGAATAAAACATGCAACAAAATCACCAAACCAAACTGAGTTTAACAACATAATACTTTTTTTCTTAGAGAAAAGTTAATGAGCTTGATTTAAAAAGGGATTACCTAAAATGGTAAACATCAGGATAGGCTTAATATTAAAATTCCAAGGATAATATGAAGCTATAAAGGATTATAAATAACTTACATTTCCAAATAATTTGACTTCTAATAATTCATAAGATGTCAATTAATGAACAACTTCGTAGGGAAAACAACAAATTTCTTTGCGATTGCCCTTTGGAATAGAGGTAACATTTATACTCGATAAAGTTAAAAAATTATTATAATACCAAATACCAATTATATTATGCTAGGAAAATATATATTAATAATTAGTTTTAGTTTTAGGCCACTCTAACTATTTGTTTAACTTGGATTTTGAAGGGAAAAATTACTGACTTGAAACAACCAGGAATTCCTCATAACTTGAGAAAAAAATGGTGATGAATTAGATTATTAAAATTTTGATTTTTGTAAAATATTTTAATTAAGGATATTAAGTACTTAATAATTCAATTCTTTTCGTAAATCTAACAAAAAGACAGTGTCACTTGTTCATGCTTATGAAAGTAGAAGACCTTGCTTTAAGATTGTTTGAATAATCATATATAAGACTTAGGTTCATTTTGTTCAAAGTTGATTCAAAGAGACTCATTAAATTAATTTAATTATTACACTCCCATTATCAATAAATACAACACAAGACCTTATACTTGATGTAAAACCTTTTTATAGTATTTTATGTCTCTATTGTTACATTATTAATTATGAGTTTAAGTCATTCCTAGATACATAATCTTATAATTCTTCCTAGGCCTATTTATCAAATTTTCATTCATAAGATTATGAAAACTTGTACTAATAATATTTTTTTATAAATCTATGACTATATCAATTCAACCTAACTACTTGAAAACTATTCCCCCAATTTACAAGATTCCTACAATAAACCAATAGTTTATAGGATTTAAAAAACCAAGCAATTATGAAATGAAAATTTAACAAAGGAATCTCCCGTGTTAATACAAAAATAAACTATTTTTATAACAATATAAAAATTATATCATTACAAATAAAAAATATTTTAATTACTTATGTAACTACCAGCACAATCTTCAATAATAAAATAAGTGTTTACATAACATTTAATACCTGTATTCACCTATGAATTTGGATTTCAAACTAATTCACAGATCACTAGATAATAAATAATAAATTTCAACAAATCTATTAACATGATAAATCTTATAACCCAAAAGATAACATATCTTGGTAATTTAACTACCACTGGAAATCTTCATCTTGCACTATAACATAGGCGATAAGTGTCAGTGTTATGCTAAACAAATTATCTCTCCATCATAAATTAATCTATCTTTTTATTTCCAAAGTAATAAACAAGTTAATCAATGAATTAAGTAATAAAAACATACTTTTGAAGTTTATATGTTCAATAAATTGTAAGAGGACAACCAAATGTTTCACTTAAGGATAAAATAAATAATCTTGTTAGCCTTCAAGCAACTCAACCACATCAAATAAATATGTTTTCTCTAAAATATCAATGATAACATAGTAATATAGAATTAAGACTAACCATATCATGTTAGATTGAATACCTTACTTTCCCTATATATTATCAAAATGTTCCAACATTACAAAAAAGCCCTGTAACTCATACGCCACAAAAGTAATTTGATTACTTAGCACTACTCTAGATGTGATCTCCATAACAGAATAGTCTTTCAATATAAATCTATTTACAAATGTATTTCTCTTAATAAATGTCAAAGAATCCAATTAAACATATAGAAACTAAGAAATAATAAGTTTTATTATTGTTCACAAAGAAATCATAGTTGCAATTTAATGATAAAGCCTCAGCTTAAATTCCAATACTAAAAATATATGTTTGTGTAAATAAATAATTATAAATATATATTTAGGTATAAAACTATCATAATAGATTTCTATAAATTTTTTTTTTTTAAATTTTATAACTCAACAACCCTTTTATCTATGCCTTGGTTACTATGCAGGGTGAGAGCTTACTCTAAAATGACCTTCCTATTAGATTATATCTATCTCTAAGTAGTATTATATTAATCTAATTTATGTCCTCATATATACGAGGTTATATTCTCATATGCAAATGTGTATATATACTTCATTGATATTATATATACATATGTAAAACCTTTTTATAAGGATATTAGATGTGTGTGTGTGTATGTGTGTGCACGCATGTGCATTTAAATAGTGTATATATTTAGAATTATATAAATAATATTATGTAAAATATATAAATAAATATAACTATGTGTGTGTGTGTGTGTGTGTTTAATTTTAATGATTATATATATATATATATATATATATATATATATATATATATATATATATATATATATATATATATAATAAATTAAACACACACACACAAACACACACACACACACACACACACACACACACACACACACACACACACACACACACACACACACACACACACACACACACACACACACACACACACACACACACACACACACACACACACACAACTATATATATGTGTGTGTATATAAAATCAAAGATAGCCACCATCACTGGCAGCAATTGGGCTTTGAGCCCTAACCATGACCATGTGGCTAAGAGTATGGGGTGGATCAGCTGGCCCAACCCCTCATCCCTCCCTTCCATAGGAGGGAGTTGGGGTTGGCTCTGCCACTACCCCTACCTAATATATAATATATATTTTTTATTTATTACTATATATATACTTTTTTTTATTATTTTCTAAAACTTTATCTTATTATTATTTCTTTTATATAAATATCTATTGCATAAAATGAACAACTATACAATATTGTTAGCCATCAAAATCAGATTACTCTAAAAAATCTAAAATTCTTAGCATGAAACTTTTCTAGAACATAATATTTTTCCCAGCCCAATAAAAAGACAAAACTAAATCAAATCAATAAAATTTTAGGCCACCCATTCACTCAGGGTTTCAATATTGTTTAGATTCATAATTACATATATATAGAGATGTCAATTCCTCAACCTAGATTATGGATTCCGTCAGGTATAAAAACATTTACTTGTTTTCTTCTTTGTTTAAATTATTCATTAAATTGGAAACTTATTTGGATTTAGGAGAGATAAATCACTTTCTTGCTCAGCACTAATGCCTCCTACCTCTTCACTAGTTCCTCTTAATCTTATCTTCTTTCTCCCCATCTATATCACCAACCGAATTCGCTCCCAAAAGCCTCTATCTTTGCCTTCAAAATTCCTTTCTCAACTACTTACCATCTCACTTTTATAGTATATGTTTTCATTTCTCAATAAATTTCACCAAGTGTACCCTTCCCAATCGACATATCTCATTAAATGTATATATGGCAGGGTATGGGTTCCATGCCAAGCTCATCCCTATAATTCCCTTCCACCAACCACATTCAACACCAAACCATTAATGACAATCTAGACCATTTATTCAAATAATTTGAAAATTAATTTAATATTATATTTAAAAGGAAAAAATCATTATATGGGTGGGATGTGTTGTCCCCCAAAAATATCGCTCTTTTTGGGAAAAACCTATGAACTATTTTGGGCCCTGCAAGACCAAAATTGTCTCTTCCCTTTTTGAAATTTGTTCTAAGCATTCAAATTCCTCATTTTTAAAGCTTCTCAAAAATCTACAAACTCTATAGGCTTGAATCTATGGACTCTGTAGGCTTGAATCTACGTACTTTGTAGGAAGAAAATCTACGGACTCTATAGGCCAAGTTATACGGGCTTCACAGGTTGATTTCTACAGATTCTGTAGGAAAGAAACAAGCTCTCAACACTTAGGTGATTTCAAGGTTGGTTCAATGACAAGGTTCAACCAAAATGTGCATCAGCAAGCTTATAAGCAAGGATTGAACCATTGAACCGTTGAACAATGAACCATTTTTGTTCAACAGGTTTAATGGGTTCAAAGGTTTAATGTCATCAGCAAGAGTTAAGTGCATTTGTCAAGGTTCAAAGTTCAACTGCTTTAAGGTTCAACGGATTTAAAACTCTTATCAAAGAGAATAAGGCTTGAACCATTTGAACCATTGAACCATTGAACCACTTTGGTTCAAAGGTTCAACGGGTTCAATGGTTCAACAGGTTCAACAACCAAATGATTCAACACGTTTGGTTCAAAAATATCAAAAGGACTTAGCCAAATAAAAAGAATGAACCGATTAAACCATTGAACCTTGAACCAAAAGGTTCAACGAGTTCACATGTTCAAAGTTTTAACCAGTGTGATGAACATCAAAGAGCTTAGAAAGAACAAGGAAGTGACAAACAAAGGATGAACCAATGAACCGATTGAAATTTGAACTGAAAGATTTCAAAGTTCAATGGTTCATGGGTTCAAAGGTTCAAAGGCAGCCTCAATCAAGGAAAGAAGTAGCAAATAGGTGGTTCAACCAAGGAGCGGGAAAGTGATTGAACCATGAAGTGATGGAACAAAAGAGACAGAATGAACTGATGAACCAATGAACCAATGTACTTTCTATGGGCTCAAAGGTTCAAGGTTTAGCATGGTTCAAGTGGCTAGCGACCATTGATAGCCTCGCAGACGTCAAATTTAAAGTAAGGGAATATCTGTTGAAATTCAAATAAATCAGAGAAATTAAAGGAATAACCAAGTGACTGACTGAAAAGATAGCTTGAGAACTCAAATCACAGCAGGAAGAGATAAAGAGGAAAATATCTACATAAAAGTTATTCCAGTAGCTGAAATAGTTTGCAAAGTAGAATTTTGAGCTTACAAACATTGAAGGTGTAGCCTATTGGTCTCCTTTATATTAAAGACAAAATGGACAGCTGCATAGATGTCAAAGGGGATAGACCAAATGATCTATACTGAGGAGAAGACATATGGGATGAAATGACATGCCATAGTTAAGACAACTGCCCTATTTTCAATGCAATCCTTTGACAAACTTGGAAATGCATTCAAGGCATTGAATGCATAGCATGGGACTTTTTCATGAAAATAAGTGCCCAAGTCTTTCTTGGAGTGCTATATATTGTAATCTCTCATTTTATATGAGGGAGATCTTTTTGATCACAGAAGCAAAACTCTACCCAAATTGAAAGGTGAATACTAAGACTTTGAGCTTAGATTGTTGCTCATATTATTTTATTTGAATGAGAAAGCAAGTTGTTTGCAGACTTTGTACTATCATATCTTGTATCATTTCAAGAGATTGTTCTTATGTCTGTCTTCTGAATGTTTTCTTGTTCATTTATTCTAACAAGCAGAATTAGTGGAAGTGATAAGGAAGGTGTCTTAAAGCTAGTTACTTTTAGACTTTGTGCTGTAATAGTTGTCTTCAGTGTGTGTTTATTTTCTATTTCTATGTAAATAACCTTAGGATGACTTTATGCCCTCATTGTTATTTGTATCTCACTCTTGGGTAGTCAAAGTGGAGACTTTGTGCTACATCTTAGATTGCTAGTTACCCTGTACTCTATTACCAGTTACTTATCCTACCTAAAAGAACTCCTACTATCTCCTGCAAGAACACTTCTAAAAGAAGAGAAGTGCCTTCAGTGTTTTCACTAGGATTTTCTCCTATGTTTGTTAACATCATCTCTAAAAGAAGAGAGATGGATGGCATATCCTACCCCTGAGTGTTATTTAATGTTTATATATATAATATATATAGCTCTTGCATATTTATAAGGAACCTCCCCTTGATGAGAGGAGAGATTTGTCCACCTCTGATGTAGTAAACCTACACATTGGGCTAACCAATCTCCTTTTCTATCGATGATAAGACTTATTTTGCTCAATCAAATAGCTGACTGACAAAATATTCACCCAACAGTTTTTGGTGACTCTGCTGGGGAAGAACACGTAGTTTTAAGTCTCAAGCTTCAAGCTGAAGTAGATCCTACTCTTTTCTATTTTTGTTCTATAATCTGGCAACTTCACATTATACTAGAAGCCAAAAATCTCAAGGTGTTATTGACCCTACTTTTGAGTTGGTGTAGCAGAGTAATTTTGAGTTGTTTCCTCCACAACCTCACCTTCAATGAACTACGAGTCTTCCTCCTATCAGGTCACCCATATAAGGCAGAGCTTCCTTTTCTACTATTAGCAGAGCTTTACCCATAAATACTCCACCTAGATTTGTGATCTCACTTCTGCATAATCAAATCATGGCTCAAGGTCCCTGGGGTAACTCTTTTGGTCCACTAAATTTGACCCCACCTCTACATGAGCTTCTACGTAGTTCAAGGAAGAATTTCCCCAAATTTCTTAGTGATGGAAAAGTTCACCCTGATGAACATATTTCTACCTTCAGCATAGCCTATGGTGTAATAGGTGTGGAGTATGAAGACATAGTAGTTAGGCTATTCATAGAGACACTACAAGGTGCTACTACAGACTGGTTCTACCATCTACAAGCTCGATCAATGATTGATTGGGACACTCTTAAAGATAAATTTGAAGCTAGGTTCAAGCCTACAGAAGATGTGCATGCCTTACTAGCCTACCTCACATAGATGAATAAGGATCCCCATGAACCTATGAGGGACTTCATTGCCAGGTTTGACAAGCTGAGGCACAGGATCCCCATGATCGCCCAGCTAACACCTTAGAATCTCAAGTGTTTCTTCATCAACTCATAGCTACTTGAAGTGAATTTCTTGCTAAGACACGATAGACACATAGACCTTACTACTACTCAAAACTTGGCTACTGAGGTAGAAGATGACCTTATCTTGGCAAGAAAGATAAGGAGAGACCCTAATAAAGGTAAATCCTCTTCATCTTCTGAATACTCATCTACAGCCACCACTGACCCCATGGTGCAAAAGATAGAAAATGAACTAATAGCCTTGAAAAAACAAGTGGCCCAAGTTATGTCTACTCCTCCTAATCAAGATATGCTAAGGAGGACATTTCAGAATTAGATGAACCAAGGCAATGCTGATAGGAATCAAGGGCAGCCAAACCATCTTCCTCCCCCATAGAGGAACCTTGCGCTTGAAGCACCTCCAACCAACTCAACAGTTGGATATCTAGAAATTGAGCATGATTTCTCTTTCCAACTTGAGTTTGATCAAGAAAATGATGCTAATATCTTCATGGAGGGTCAAGAAGAGTCAGTTGGCGACTCCCACATTGGTTTCCTGAATTACCAAGATGAACTCAGAAGTAAAGATGAAGCAGTCGAGGGATCATATGCAATATTCACCTGATCTAAGAACCAATCAACCCAACAAGCTGATAAAGAAAAGATAGAGGAGTGACCTCAACCAGTAATTTCAATTGCTAAATGTGGGACCACTCTACCTTTCCAGCCAAAGGACCTGGTGATTGTTAAGAAGGTAAGTACATCAAACATCCCTACACCTTCTACTTCAAATTCATAGATCAGTCCTCCCCCCTAAAAACCAAAAGAATGAACTCCCATCCTCTCTTCATATTCCATTTTAGTCATTTGACATAATTGACCATGTTAAGAAAACCAAAATTCAAATGATTGAATTTGAATTCTTACAAGCCAACCCTGAGCAGTTGGACAGGTTGGTGGAGTGTGTGAAGAATACAACCATCCCTGTAGGACAAGAGATTAGAAAGGTGACTCATGATCCCCCAAGGAACATGTCCATCCCAAACAATCTTCTCATTACTCCCCTTGATGCCCTTGGGAAAGTAGATCCTTTTTATGTTTCCCTACTGGTAAACAGTCACAAGCTGAGCAATTACATCATTGATTCTGGTGCTTCAAACAATGTCGTGCCTACCAAAGTGGTAGAATCTCTTGATCTCACACTAACCAAAATATTTAGTAGATGCTTATCCATAGAGAACAAGCAATTGCCACTATTGGGATAGATCAAGGATGCCCAATTTGCATTTGCAGTATTCCCAGAAAAGAGAATCAAGATGACAGTCCTGGTGGCCGACGTCCCAGCATCCTATGGCATTCTGCTGGGATGAAATTTTTGCAAGGATGTTGGAGGAGAGTTGAGCATAGACCTATCTAAGGTGAGGATCCATATCAAAGGCATCATGAAGAGGCTACTTTCTGAAAAGGAAGCAAAATATGTTGTCACTCAGACATCAATACCAGAAGCTCAAATTCTATTTGAGTCTTCAGGCAGGGGTAATTATTTTTTATCTACTAAGGATGTTCATGTTTCAACAAATGAAATTCTTATAGGTGGAAATATAAAAATCAATTCAAACAAGACATCAAAATAATTAGTAGGGTGCAATATAGATGAAAAAGGATCTTCTGTATCTAATGAAGAAAACTTGATAGAAAATCAGTTTCTAATGAGGTTTGGATCCAGGAATTTGATGGCAGCAATTCCTCTATCGGTGTTAGAGCTGAGATGGTGTTGATATCTCCTCAAGGAGATATTATTCCTCCTTCACATGAGTTGCAGTTCAGCAACACCAATAACACTTTCGAGTATGAATCTATGTTACTTAGATTGAAGGCTGCATAGGATGAAGATGTCAAACTCCTTCACACCAAAGGAGATGTTGAGCTGATAGTTTGTCAGGTGTTTGATGCTGATAATCAAATCATGTGCTAGACTAAACTAGGAGAACAACAAGCTATGGTAGTAGGCCATACTAATATGCACCAAATTCAAGAAGAGGAACTCTTCGCTAAGAGAGAAAATATTTATGGTTTTTAGATTGGAGACCATGTCTTGCCATGGCGTAAGAAGAGAGAATCAAAAAGAGTGCACAAGAAGTGTGATTCCTTGTGGAGAGTTCCATTTGCCCATCACTAATTTTGGGGACAAAATGGTTTCCTACTGGTTTATTAGGATGGAATGCCTTTTTTATTATCTCACAATGGGAAACATCTAAATAACTTCAATTCTTGAAGTATCAGATAAGTTCACCTATACATATGTACATTTGTATAGTCTTTAGTCCTATTTTGTGCTTTTCATTTTCATTTTTTGGATCCTTTCTTTTTGGGTAGCTTGACTCCATAGCCCAATGGCATACTTCAAGGCACCAGATATTTTGGTTTTTACTCCCCTCAATTGTTTCAAAATTTTAACTAAGGGATGTTCCCAAACTAGAGCCAGTTGTTATCCCCCAAAAATATCACTCTTTTTAGGAACAACCTATGAACTATTTTGGGTCCTACAAGACCAAAATTGTCTCTTCCCTTTTCAAAATTTGTTTTGAGCATTCAAATTCCTCATTTTTCAAGCTTCTCAAAAATCTATGGACTTTGCAGGCTTGAATCTATGGACTCTACAGGCTTGAATCTACAGACTCTACAGGAAGAAAATCTATGGACTCTGTAGACCAAGTTCTACAATATTCGCAGGTTGATTTCTATGGACTCTGTAGGAAAGAAGCAAGATATCAACACTTAAGTGATTTCAAGGTTGGTTCAATGACAAGGTTCAACTAAAATGTCCATCGATAAGCTTCTAAGCAAGGATTGAACCTTTGAACCATTGAATCGTTGAACCTTGAACCATTTTTGTTCAACGGGTTCAATGGGTTCAAAGGTTCAATGTCATCAGCAAGAGTTAAGTGCATTTGTCAAGGTTCAAAGTTCAACCACTTCAAGGTTCAATGGCTTCAAAACTCTTATCAAAGAGAAGAAGGCTTGAACCATTGAACTGTTGAACCATTGAACCACTTTGGTTCAACAGGTTCAACAACCAAATGGTTCATTGCATTTGGTTCAAAAAGATCAAAAGGACTTAGCCAAATAAAAAGAATGAACTGATTGAACCATTAAACCTTGAACCAAAAGGTTTAATGAGTTTATAGGTTTAAAGGTTCAACTAGTGTGATGAATATCAAAGAGCTTAGAAAGAAAAAAGAAGTGACAGACAAAGGATGAACCAATGAACCGATTGAACCTTGAATCAAAAGAGTTCAAAGTTCAATGGTTCATGGGTTCAAAGGTTTAAAGGTAGCCTTAGTCAAGGAAAGAAGCAACAAATATGTGGTTTAATGGATGGTTCAACTAAGGAGCGGGAAAGTGATTGAACCAAGAAGCGATGGAACAAAAGAGATAGAATGAACCGATGAACCAATGAACCAATGTACTTTATATGGGCTCAAAGGTTCAAGGTTCAACATGGTTCAAGTGGCTAGCGACCATTGACAACCTCGCAGACATCAAATTTAAAGTAAGGGAATATCTATTGAAATTCAAATAAAGTGCAAAACTTAAAGGAAGAACCAAGCGACTAACCGAAAAGATAGCCTGAGAGCTCAAATCATGGCAGGAAGAGACAAAGAGGAAAATATCTATGTAGAAGTTATTCTAGTAGCTAGAACAGTCTGCAAAGTATATTTTTGAGCTTGCAAACATTGAAGGCATGGCCTGTTTATCTCTTTTGGAGTAAAGACAAAATGGATAGTTGCACAGATGTCAAAGGGGATAGACCATATGATCCAGACTCAAGAGAAGACATGGGATGAAATGACATGCCATAGTTAAGATAGCTGCCCTATTTTCAATGTAGTCCTTTGACAAACTTGGAAATACATTCAAGGCATTGAATGCATAGCATGGGCATTTTTCATGAAAATAAGTGCCCAAGTATTTCTTAGAGTGATATATATTGTAATCTCTCATTTTATACGAGGGAGATATTTTTTATCATAGAAGCTAAACTCTGCCCAAATTGAAAGGTGAATATTGAGACTTTGAGCTCAGATTATTGTTCATATTATTTTATCTGAATGAGAAAGCAAGTTGTTTGCAAAATTTGTGCTATCATATCTTGTATCATTTTAGGAGATTGTTCTTATGTCTATCTTCTGAATGTGTTCTTGTTCATTTAATCTAACAAGTAGAATTAGTGGAAGTGATAAGGAAGGTGTCCTGAAGCCAGTTACTTTCAGACTTTGTGTTGTCATAGTTGTCTTTAGTGTGTGTTTATTTTCTATTTATGTGTAAATAACCTTGGGACAACTTTGTGCCCTCATTATTCTTTGTATCTCACTCTTGGGAAATTGAGGTGGAGACTTTGTGCTACATCTTATATTGCTAGTTACCCTGTACTTTGTTACTAGTTACTTATCCTACCTGAAAGAACTCCTGCTATCCCCTGCAAGAACACTTCTGAAAGAAGAGAAGTGCCTTCAATTTTTTCACCAAGATTTTCTCCTCTATTTTTTAGCATCATCTCTAAAAGAAGAGATATGGATGGCATATCCTACCCTTGAGTGTTATTTTCTGCTTATATATATAGTATATATAGCTCCTTCATATTTATAGGGAACCTCCCCTTGATGAGAGGAGAGATTTGTCCAATTCTGATGTAGTAAACCTATACACTGGGCTGATCAATCTCCTTTGATATGGATGATAAGATGATAAGACCTATTTTTCTCAATCAGACAACTGACTGACAAAATATTCACCCAATAGGATGATAAGTTTTAAATCAAATATTTATACACATTGAAGTTGAAATACAATATATAAGTGATTTCAAACACCCACCACACTTAGGGAAGTGTGTGTGTGTGTGTGTGTGTGTGTGTGTGTGTGTGTAATTATTATCATTTTGTCTCCATAAAATATTATAATTATAATATGCCTAAAACTTATACTAATGCTATAACACATAAAGACGTGACTAGCACAAAGTAGCCCTTATTTGCAAAGATATATAGATAGCGATTTAATAACTTCTAAAAGACTAAAAAATATGTGAAGCACCGATAAGAGGTATTATTATTATTATTATTTTCTTTATACAAATACACACACATCCATATTTAATCACATCCTAACAACCCAAATTCCATGGACTAATCATTTTGTAATGCAAGCTAACTTCATTATTCTTTTAACAAAAGAGATAAGAGTAAAATATTTGTTACAACCAAACTGATTAAAATTACACTAATATCTTCTTCAATTCTCGATACTAAAGATAAGAGATAGAATTATAACCACACTATTGTCTTGGGTTTAAAATCCATCATATGATAAAATTAATGCAACTCAGAATGCTAAAAAAATAATTCAGAACTAAAAATATTGATCAATGATAAAAAAAAAGGAACATCACACACAAGACATAATCACAATGGAGTTGAGCAACATATCAAGCATAATGAGGGTTAGGTTGACAAAAGATAAATAGATGAGCACAAGGGACACTACATTCTCCCCCTCTTACAAAAATCATCATCTTCGATGCATCAATTAGTACACCAGATTATAATAATGTTACTCAAGCTAACACAAATACCACAACTTTTAATTATGTTTTGAAATCTTATAATTTCAATTATAGGTTAATAATGTTCTTATGTCAGTTTAATCATTCATCAAGTTTTCTCTTATTCAATTTTTTTTTTGACTTGACAACATCTTTTATTATTGTGAAATTTTACTCTCTTAAGAAGGTTTTTAAGTTAATACTTAACATTAATCTATTTAGACATATCCTAAAGTGTCAAACTATACTATCATCCAAAATTGTCACAACCAAATAAAACCCTAGGACATTATGTTACTACATAACTCTGATAAGTACCATGTACAACCATTATATTATTTTTATATGATAATATAATGAGTAGGTTATGCATTATCCCATGGCCATAGTGCACTTGATGAGGTCAGTACCATTCTATGTCCAAGTTATAGTAAGCAACACTGAACAATATTGACCAATACAGATAACCAATAATTTTTCACAAAATGTTGATGCCAAAACTTCTAAAAAAACATGTGTACAAGAGTAAATATTTTTTGAAATCATACATAACAAAATGGGTTTCATCTCATGGTGAGTATACAAGATGAATAATAAATTCTAAATCATGGTAGAACCACATAGAATAATACCAAGTACTTTTGAGTAGTAACATTAACTACTACCTGAATAGAAAAATATCAATGTTGAAATAACCAAGTAATTAACATGCCATAAAAATAACCTCCTTATACCTCCCAAGGAATAATTAATCAAATTTTATATCCAAGTCAAGTATAAGAACACATAACCTCATTAGACCCCCCAAGAAAAATTCTACTTAGACCTCCCAAAAATAGGATAGCAAGTGCTTTAGCTAAATCTTGTATGAAACCACCACATCTGGTGGGTAGGAGGATGGCTCAAGACTTGACCTAGATATTTAGTTCATCATACCCTCTAGCTATATTCCAAACTAATTCTTCTCCTCTACATGAAACATGTGTACAATGTTCACATCATAACATTCACAAAACCAATGTTCAAACATAGAAGTAAAAAACCTCACCAACATAATCCAATAACTAAATCCAATGTAAAATGACCATAAAGAGATATTTAAATTGAGATGCTAAATATCAAAAAAATCATCATAATTATGTAATAAATTGAAATCCAAGTGGTCATAATAAAAAAAATCCAATCAAGGTAATTCAAAACCAACAAAATATCTTCGTAATAAGGATGTTTAGATTCAAGAGAAATAAAAGTGCTAGTTTTAGAAAACAACATAAAATGGAAACTAAATCAAAATATATTGGCATGAAAATATCATAAAATTTTCACATTATGACACTATGTGGCTAGTAAATCCACTTGAGGGGATAAGGAATAAAATAATCCTTAATTACCTCCTAGAGGTAAGAGGGAAGCATCACCCTCCATATGTCTCCCAAAAAGGTTCACAAGGATACATTAGGTATGAATAATGAAGGTTGTTATTTTTGACAAATACTAAGGGGTAGGTGAAGGAACACATCAATCATAAAGTGACCATTATGTGTGAAGAGTTCATGTTGCCTAAGGCACTCATGTTGTACACACCTAAAATAATTAGGTGACTACCTCATGCATAAGGGAGATATGGGTTTTCAGCTTACGAGAACCTCCATTTCCTAGCTTTTAACTTAATCTAGACCAATATAAACATAGTTCTACTCCACCCTATAACCCTATACTTGCATCGATACCCAAATATTAGGGAAATGATGTAGGGTTACATAATAAAACACAACACTACATAATACATTTTTTCTTAGTTGTAATATGTTTTCAAGGACAAACATTAATTTATACCACATTTACACAACATCTACATATGATGTTTAGCCAAAAAATACATCATTATTGTATTTATATTCATAAAATTATAGCTTATCTTAATAACACAATTGTATTATTTACATCACATCATACATGTCACAATCACACACTGATTTCACTATGACATTATATGTTTTTTGGGGTAGAATTCATTTTACATTACATTTACATGTGTGGTTTAAAAACACATTGATGATCAAAATCATAATTTGGATTATCAACATAATATCATACACATACTAAGTTATGCACACACGATGATCATAAAAAAGGTTTTACAATTATAGAAGCATAATAATTTCACAAGCTAAGCGTACACATGTTTGGCTCAAATGCATTGTTTACATTGATTCACAATTATTGATACACATTTATCACAATACAATTGTATATTTTACTGGTATCACACAAGGTCAAAATAGTTTGATCAGTCTAATTAATGTATATTTGTCATCCTTGATGAAATTAATAACCATCCTCATCAGTCCAACTAATGTATATATGGCATCCCTAATGGAATCATTGTAAATCACCTACCAATATCATATCCATAAGGATAACATTAATGTCAAACCTCTATGCATAGTATCAAAGTGCTTCAAATGAAAATATACATGTTTTTATTATCAAAACAACCTTGAATTTAATTAATCCAACTAACATTTCTCATTACGGATGTCTCTGTCACTATAAGAGAATGTATTTTATCCAAAAGTGTCATGTTATAATTTTTTCCACTTGATTACACCTAATGAAGATATGGGACAAGCTTATCCTCATTCAAGTGAAGTAATGGAACCACTTTAGGGCTATAGGTATCCCTATTGGGGGTGGATCTCTAGATTAGGAGCTAGCTCCCCTTGATGCATCATTTAGGCATATATTCCTACTACTAACAGCTTGGGGAGGATCAAAAGGGTTAAAACAATTGAAAGTAAACTTATTATACTAGAGGTGATGCACCAAAATATTTGTTCTACTCACACTCTTGACATGTACTTTAAACCAAAAGAAGCATAACATAATCTCCATCCAATAACAACCTTCTTCTTGCATCAATGGTTCAACATGGGTTCTTGGAATTGGCTTAGGCTAGGAATATTTACATAGTAGGCATTATAAGACACACTATTGAATTATCTATTCACTACACCTGTAACTCCATTTGACACTTCTGGCTGACCTATAAAGAGAAGTCTTTAAACTCACAAGGTACTAGGAAAATTGACATGTGAAGGTAAGCTAAGATACACTTGCACAAGAAAATAACCATCACATAAACTTAGAGAATTATTAAATGAGGTAAAAAAAATAGATATATTTATTGATTCAAGACAAAATTTTGGTAGGGCTTCACCATACCCAAGTGGAAAGATTCATACAATGACCAAAAGGCCAAAATTTATAAAAGAAAAGGGAAGTCCAAGAGTCACTTGGACATGTGCCACCAAGTGAAAATTAGTTACAATTACATGTGAAAGATGGGTGAGGTGAGTCATGCCATGTTAGGAGGTCTATCTATCTAAAACAAGTCATAAGAATGGTGAAAAGTGGCATAAAACCTTTAGAATTGGCACATGAAACTACCTCCATTAAAGACCATCCATAAACATTTGAAACTAAAAATAAGAGACTTGACACATAGCACTATTCAAAGGAAATGGAACTCATGGTGATAGTTAGAAAATGATCCTTCTAACTACTAGCTATCCTCTAGATACCTCTATTTTTCAATTTTATGGAAGCTTCTTGATTTGGGTTAGCTACCAATAATAACTCAAACCGTCGACCTATCTATTTTTCACTTATTTTGTCTATACCAGATGCTCAAGATCTTTCCATTTATTACCTCTATATTTGATCTCAAGTTCCTACCAAGTATTTTTGACTCCAACAACTATTTTCCATAGTTTGAAATTGATGTTTGCGGGGCCATCACCTTCGTTATTCATTCAAAATATTCCCTCAGACTTATGTTTCTTTCAAACTTTTACCAAGTGTTCTTTAACTATGGAAAGTGCCCTCTAAATCAATGCATGTGACACTTTTTCTTGAAAGATATCCTTTGGATAACTATTTGAGGCACTTGGCTTTAGAGGTGTCCTTCAAGAAGATTTGTCTCGACCACTTTTCTTGAAATAATTCCTTCAAGAGCATTTGACAATTTCTGTGAATAATTTTCTCGAACAAATTCCTTCAAGCTTTTTCCCAAAATAAATCCTTTAGCCCCTTTTTCTTCATTAATTCCTTCAAACTTTTGAATAGGTCATCCTACTTGAAAAATACCCTTCATAAATATTAGGATGCACCTTTCATAACTTCTATTTGGTCCACCTTCTTACAAAAATACCCTTCAGATTTTTTGTAAAGTACCTTTTGGCTTTTTGAAAACGTCCCTTCAAAAAAGTTAAAGTGACTCCTTAGGAAAAGTTGAAAATGACCTTTTTATAAAGATGGAGGTGCCCTTTAGAAAAGTTAAAGTGCCCATCAAAAAATTTTCAAATGACCTTTTCAGAAAGATGGAGGTGCCCTTCAAAAAATTTAAAGTGCCCTTAAAAAAAGTTACAAATGACCCCTTCAGCTTGAAAATATATCTTTCAAGGAAATTGTTTCAGACAAAATTTCCAAGACAATTCCCAACACTTGAACAAAAAACCAAAAAATAAAACCTCCAAAATAAAGAACACTTGCACTTTTGCTATAGGTTTTGTGTGGAACACCTCCTCTAAAGGAATTCTACCTAATAAGAAAACCAAAAGTGGATGGTCGAGCTCAAATGACTAAGTCCAAAAATGTTTTTTGAAGCAAATTTTTGAACATGAACAACTTTATTTGTGCTTCAATGAAGTGCCTCAGACTTATTACATAGGAACTTTAAATAGGATGAACAAACCCACATGATTAGCTTCCTCTGAAACTATCACGCATGTAAGATTAGGCACTTTGAAAATGTCCTTTAAACTTTGTTGAGACCTGTTAGAATGACTCAAAGCAAAGTAAAAAGACCTAGACAACAAAATGATCAAAGATAATAGCATTCATATTACATTGAATAAACCTAATATCACTCTATGACATTATATTTACCCCTAAAAGATCTAAAGGCCAAATTTTCATATAGGGTGCCCAATTGTGACTTGTAGGGTAAAAAAATGGTGACTTACAAGGGTAATATGCCTGTTATATTGAACAGACCAGTACCCTAAATAGTCCATTAGGCATGGAGTCATCTAAGGACTTAGGTAAACAAGAGACCTTGACCATTGACTCAAATATTGATCAATAAGACAACCATTGACTACCTCAAATACACAAAGGAAAGAGACACACAAAAAAGAATAAATAAAACACACATGTGCTACTTAGAACTTGGGAAAAACAAAACACAATAGAAATGAAATAAATATGCACATTTCTCTTTATTATACCTCCCTTCCTATATTAAAAGGAAACTAGCTTAGGTCTCCTTCCTCACTAGATGAGTGAGGATGCTAGGCATGTTTCTTTTTGGATGGGATACTAGATGACTCTTGATTCCTATTTGCTCTTTGATTTTTTACACCATTAAATGGAGGCATCTCCCATGTATTTTTAAAGTAGGCAAAGTCCTTTTAAACCTCAAAACATGCCTCAAATTAATACCCCTTCATCTTAACATGACAAATCTAAAAATCCATGTATGGAGCAACTTGTTAAAAGTTCATCTCTCCTTGAAGGATCTCATCATCCTTTTCCATTCTCATAATCTCTTCAAATTATTCAAGGAGAATTGTATCATAACCATTTGAAGGTTTTCTTGATTACATTCTTTATGAAGATTGTTGGAGGTGGCTGCATAGGTGGATGTAGAGACAAGCTCCAAGTTACCCTCCAAAGGCCTAAAATCATCATAGATTGATCTACTATGATCCAGGTTATCTTCATGATGTTTCTCTTCAAAATCTATATGTTCTCTCTCATCTTGAGCTTGCTTGTATAGGAGCTTGGTCTTTTCCTTCTCCTCATACTCTTGGAACATTTGCATGTAAATTTACCACATTTCCTCCTTTTGAGAAACATATTCTTGCTTTTCATGACTAGTCAGCTCCAAGGGATTTGTAGGTGTTTTGAGAGCTTAAAATTCATTACAAATGATCTCAAATATTTTCCATAGGTTATCATCTTTTGTCTGGCCTGCATCATGAAAAGGAGAGACAAAAAAGGCCATTTCTTTTTCTTCTTTAGAGTCCAAGAGAACTTATTACAAGGCATCTTTTTGAACAAAAAGAAAATCTTCTTTCATATCCTCACAACCTAACTTCTCCTCGCCATCACTTACCCCTTCTTCATCCTCAGTCCAATCTGATGTTTCAATCTCATCCTCCCTCTTAGTGACATTAACCTTGGGCACTTCAAAAATAGGGAGCTTGGCCAAAGGGGATTCCTAAGTAGAAAGACAATTTCAAATATTAGGAGGGGAAACTTGATCAGTTGGAAGGGGTGAATATATTCTTAAGGAGGGGTGGGAGGGAGTTAAATTGTTTGAAAAGTCTCTTCCCTAACAACTTCTCCATTTGAACATGACTTATTCTTTTCCTCATGGGCTACCATCACATCTTTCCATCTAGGGAAGGTGGGCTCAAGGATAAATTAATGGGATTGAGAGGATAATGAAGGGGTGAAAGATATACTTAGGAAACCTATAGTTTCCTTGGGATTGGTACTTTGCTTTCAATTTGGAAAACTGGGTTTAGATAGTTTACCTTTAGCTGCCATGATAGGTTTCATCCACATTTGATTTACCAACTCAATTTTTATTCTTCATAATATTCCCCAAGTGTGCCAACCTACTCCATCATGATATCTTCCTTCCCTTATCCAATTTATTGAATGGGTTTCAAAGAGGAAAAGTTTAAGGGAATGGACAAAGAATTCGGGACACCTTGAGCCTACCAAGATAGAGGTTATTCATAACTTCTCAACCTTTCTTCTAGGTGAAAGATCAAACCATAAATATCAAGCATATCATTATAAATACATGGTCAAATAACTTTATCTATAGGGATCCATTTATTTTATACTTGCTCCAAATCTTCCCTCATACTTTTGACATAAATGCTAGGGATAATTTGACCATAACCATACCTAGTGTCAAGGTCTAACATTTATTCTTGGTAACCAAGGAGAGTTCTTTTGAAACTAGAAATGGAATGGCTTAGAGGAGAGCTAGGTGGGCTAGATGGAGCACAAAATGATAGGTTTGGTCATTGGAAACATATGCTTGATGAGGATCATGACAAGGCTAGATGAGAACTTGATCATAATCAAGAGGAAGAGGCAAAGCTGAACATAACTCCTCAACTTATGTTAAAACAATCTCAAACTCACAAATCTCCATGAATCACTTCACAAAATAATATGGAACAAGAAAACAATTTCAATTAGTATACTTAGGCTACTCAACCAGTAGATATGTACATAGGGTTGCCATTGATGTTTGTTAGAATTAATTCTAAAGGCTAATGTCTTGAGGAGAACACCAAAACTCCTCAAGGAATGGACTCATTAGTTCCACCGGGCATGCCAAAAACTATTGTGACTTGATTTAACCTAATGAGGAGATGGTACAAGCTTCTCCTCATTCAAGTGAAAAAGTGGAACCACCTTAGGGATGTGGGTATTCCTATTGGGGGTGGATCTCTATATTATGGGGTAGCTCCCTTGATGCATCATTTAGGCTCATATTACTACTACTAACAACTTGGGGAGGATCAAAAGGGTTAGAAAAACTAAAAATAAACATATTCTAATGGAGATGATGCACCAAAATATGTGTTCTATTCACACTCTTGACAAGTATTTTGAACCAAAAGAAGCCTAACATACACTCCATCCAATAAAAATCTTCTTATTGCATCAATGTTTCAACATCAGGTCTTGGAATTGGCTTAGGCTAGGAAGACTTAGATAATAGACATTCTAAGACACACTATTGAATTAACTATTCACTACACCTACAACTCCATTTGACACTTCTTGCTAACCTGCAAAGAGAAGTATTTGAACTCACAAAGTACTAGGAAAATTGACATGTGAAGGTAAGATAAGATAAATTTTCACAAGACAATAACCATCACATACACTTAGAGAATTATTAGATGAGGTAAAAAATAGATATCTTTATTGATTCAAGACAAAATTTTGGTAGGGATTCACCATACCCAAGTGGAAATATCCATACAATGACCAAAAGGCCAAAATTTATAGAAGAAAAGGGAAGTCCAAGAGTCACTTGGACATGTGTTACCAAGTGAAAATTAGTTACAATTATATGTGAAAGAGGGGTGAGGTGATTCATTCTATTTTAGGAGGTATACTTGTCCAAAACAAGTGATAAGAATGGTTAAAGTGGCATAAAACCTTTAGAATTGGCACAAGAAATTGCCTCCATCAAAGACCATCTATGAACATTTGAAACTAAAAAAAAGAGAGTCAACACATAACACTGTTTGAAGGAAATAGAACTCATGGTGATAGTTAGAAAATTTTCCTTATAACCACTAGCTATCCTCTAGATACTTGTGTTTGTCAATTTCATGAAAGCTTCTTGATTTAGGACAGCTACCAACAACAACTTGAACCATCGACTTGTCTATTTTTCATTTATTTTATCTACACTAGATGCTCAACATCTTGTCATTCATTACCTTTATATTTTCTCTTAGATTCTTTCCAAGTATTTTTGACCCCAATAGCTATTTTCTATAGTTTGAAATTGATGTTTGCAGGGCCATCACCTTCCTTATTCATTCAAAACATTCGCTCAAACTTAATTTTCTTTTAGACTTTTGACCAATGTTCTTTAACTATGGAAAGTTCCCTCCGAGTCATGGAAAATGCCCTGTAAATAAATGCATGGGACACTTTTATTTGCAAGATATCCTTTGGAGAACTATTTTGGGCACTTGGCTTTACAGGTGTCCTTTAGGAAGATTTGTCTCAGCCACTTTTCCTGTAAGAATTCCTTTGGGATTTTTACTTTTGATAATTTTTGTGGACAATTTTCCTGAATAAATTCCTTTGAAATTTTTCTTGAAACAAATCCTTTGGACCCTTTTTCTGTATTAATTCCTTTAGATTTTTGAATAGGGCACCCTGCTTGAAAAATACCCTTTGAAAAGATTAGGATGCACCTTTCAAAACTTCTATTTGGTCCACATTCCTACAAAAATACCCTTCAAATTTTTTGTAAAGTACCTTTTAGCTTTCTAAAATTGTCCCTTCAGAAAATTTGAAGTGACCCCTTCAAAAAAGTTGAAAATGACCTTTTCATAAATATGGAGGTGCCCTTCAGAAAAGTTAAAGTGCCCTTCAGAAAATTTGTAAATGATCTTTTCAAAGAGATGGAGGTGCCCTTCAAAAAATTTGTAAATGACCCCTTCAACTTGAAAAGATATCTTTCTGAGAAATTGTTTCAAAAAAAATGTTTGAGATAATTCCCGATACTTGAACAAAAATCCTAAAAATAAAATCTCCAAATGAAAGAACACTTACACTTTTGCTACAGGTTTTGTGTGGAACACCTCCTCCAAAGGAATTTTACCTAATAGAAAACCCTAAAGTGGATGGCTGAGCTCGAATGACTAAGTCCAAAAATGTTTTTTGAAGTAAGTTTTTAAACATGAACAACTTTGTTTGTGCTTCAGTGAAGGGCCTCAGACTTAGTACACAAGAACTTTGAACCAAGATGAACAAACCCACATGATTAGCTTCCTCTATGACTACCACATGTGCCACTTTGAAAATTTTCTGTAAACTCTGCTCAAACCTATTAAATTGATTCAAAATAAAGTAAAAGGACATAGACAACAAACTAATCAAAGCTAATAGCATTCATATTACATTAAATAAACCTGAAATCACTCTATGACATGATATTTACCCCTAAAATATCTAAAGGCCACATTTTTATATAGGGGTGCCTAATTTTGACCTACATGGTCAAAAATTGGTCAACAATAATGTCTCACTCACCCATCATGAAGAAAATGATCATCTATGAAGTATCTAACTAACCAAAAATCACATCTAATATAGTACCTCTCTATAGAAAGTCTCATGAGTCATACTATCCAAATTAAAAGTACACATTTTGTTTTATATTTATTCATCAAGGTAATCAAATTGGTCATATAAAGTTTCCTCATAGTTCCCATTGTTGAACCTAGATCTAATACCAAAATGTCATACCCAAAATTTTTGTCCCAAAGAAA